>ML822899.1:9502-43177 GCA_009831015.1 Picea engelmannii
TTGAAATTAACATACCTGATGAGAAAATATATTTCACATACCATAATGAAATTTAAATAAAATTAGAAATGATAAAAAAAAAAAAATCAATAAAAATGAAAACAAAAAAAATTCAAATCAAAGATAAACAAATATATACAAATAGAAATGTTTACATTAAAACAAATTATATCAACAAAAAAATAATATAAAGAGATTTTACAAGGAAATAGGTTATATATATCACTATGAGATTTACCTAAAAATAAATACTACAAGTAGTGTTATTTTTTAAATTATATATAAATTATAATATTTAAATTAAAGTAGTTGATTGTTAAATTATATATAAATTATAATATTTATATTAAACAAATCATATTAATCTAGTTTAACACATATTAGAGAGATTTTGATAAGAAAATAGATTTCACATATCATAATGAAATTTAAGTTAATAGTGAATATGACAAATAATGAATTCCTTAAAAATGATTTATTTATAAACAATATTTATTAATCTAGTTTAACACATATTAGAGAGATTTTGATAAGAAAATAGATTTCACATATCATAATGAAATTTAAGTTGAATATGACAAATAATGAATTCCCTAAAAATGATTTATTTATAAAAAATATTTAATAAAAAAACATAAATCATATATAAATAAAATTATTTACACTTTTTAAATAAGCATAGAGAAAAATTATATTATAAGGAGCAAAATAGAGTTACAAAATCAAAGTAGATTCAAAGTAAAAAATTAGTTTGAAGTAATTCATGTTTAAATCCATGATAGTTATACCTAGTATTGATTCCCCTTTGGCCTTAGAAACTTATAGTATTCAAGCTTTTTACCATGGCCCGATACCATGAAAGAAAAAATATTACAAAATAATTGGGTTGCCTTCTAAAGTTGTTAGACATATTAGCTACAAAAATATATAATAAAAGAGCTATAGAGGAACACTAATTCCAAGCTTGTAAGAGATTATTATTTTCAATTGTGATTGGGTAGAGGGAGTCAACTTCAAGTGGTTGTTCTTCCTCATCTTCTATTGTTTCATATTTATAATATTTAGTGGATTGTTGGGCATGGTCCTTGCATGAAGGAGAGAGAAATAGTTGGCATTTGACTTCTTAATACTAGATTGAATTTTTTACATAACATTGGTATGGCATTCCTCTTGTTATCACCTAAAAATTGATCACCTAGATAAAAAAAAAAAAAAATTAGGTGTACCAAAATGCACCATGCATAGTATGGATATTATGTTTATAAACCTACTTTTGACACTATTTTTCATTATTATAATTTAAGGAATTTTTTTTAACATTATTTTAACTTTGTCAAGAAAAAAAAAAAAACATTTTATGAATTTTTTTTCTTGAAATTATTTAAAAAAGAAAAATAAACGGAATAAAAACCAAAAAATTTCTTATAAAACCAAATCCCCCTCCCATTTCTCATATTCATTTTTTCTGGGTACATGTTGTTGGATTTGCGTTAGAGATCAAGAGCCCTAGTTTCTTGAGAGCACTTCTATTAGAAGCCATAGTTACACACAACCATAAGGAAGAGAGAGAAACCACACATTCAGGAGCAACAAAGAACTCTCCCAAGGAGGAGGCTGAGAAGTCAATTTCCATCCAAGGGATTCTCCACAAGTACATAAAGTCCATGTTCCATTGAGGTAATAGAAAATTTGTTCATTCTTTCAAGTTTGTTGTTTTGGTTCTTTCTTTGTTTTTGTAGATGATTTAACTATTAAATAACAAGGGTTTTAGAGTGAACAATTTACTTTGGATCTAAGGTTTCTAGTTTTTGTTCCTAAAATTATATGTTATCTAAAACAACCTTTATATTAGTAGAATTTTCTAGAACCTTTATTGCATATTTTACATAATGAAATGTCGACTCTACTGGGGATCCAAGTCATTCTCATGATCCTTGGTTATAGGTGTGTGCTTAAATATCTTTCCCCATCTTTTCATTTAATTTTATAAGTATTTTATAGGCTCTTTCCCATCTGCCTTACTGGTACAATATCTAGACATTGCATATAGTCTTAAATGATCAATATCATATATTGAAACATTATGCTCTATTCAATTCAAAAATATATTGGTGACGCCACGCTTACCATTAGGTCCCCATGCTTGACCTAGTGGGAGGGGAACTCTAGCCCCCCCTGGTAGTTCATCCCCTCATAATTTCTTTATTTGATAGTTCACTCAGAAACCATTTTTCCAAGCATTAAAGCATGTCCTTTTAAAGATGAATTATAGAGATTGGTTTGTTCGCAATGAGATCATGAAGATTTAGGGCCTTTTCCTCCTCTCAAATATCATTCTCCGTTAACTCCAACAATGAATTGGAAAATGGAGGGAAACCCCCCCTTTTTTTTATAGAAAATCCCTCTTTTTTCTTTTGTCTCATAAAGGTTGGACCCCAATTGACACACCATATGCACCATCAGAATTGTGTTTTCTAACTCGTCAAAAGGGTATTCTTAATTTTTATCTTTGACCCTTCATTCAAAAGCCATTTGTCTAGGTAGGATTAAAGCTTGTAATTTTTACAATCAATTTCTATTCATTTGTCTACATTACTTAAGAACCAACTTGTTTTTGTATGTACTTACTTATGAGTAGCAATTCGGCATGGATAACCACTTTATTCATGGATATTGGTATCCTCTAGGCATTAAATTACTGCACATTTAGCATAGGCTAACTCCCTTAGTTCATTGCATTTTCCTTTGATTTCCTAGAAATTGCCTATATGACTCCCCTCACTTGGGTAGATGGACCAACCCCTCCATCTTTTTCATTTTCCATCTACACGGTGATAGAGATTTAATCACATGGGTGCCTTAGAATAATGACCTTCGTTGCATTTTGGTACCCATGTCATTTACTCCATTTAGGAATTGGGAGTCCAATTAGTCTCCATAGAAAATTTGAGCTAAGATGCAATTCGTCTCATCATGTTGACAACCATACCCTATGGAATCATGTATTTATGTTGGTATTTTTTGTATTATCATGTATCATAAACCCTCCACTTCATCCATACATAGACAATTCTTAATTTTTATACCACCATTCACTCATCCTCAAGAATATTTCCATTAATGTTTCTACCTTTGATCACTTCCATTTGTAGTTTTCACCTTCATCATTACTACCATCTAATTTTTTTGGGGGGATTTTTTTGGAAATTTTCAACTTTGGGTAGTCATTCTCCACAAGAAAGTACAATAAGACCCATCTACACCATTATAGAAGCCCCGGGAAGAAGTTGAAGACCCAAAAATAAGAAGTCGGTCCCACAGGAACATAATAAAGTAATTGAAGACCCAGAAATAAGAAGTCAGCCCCAAACTCGCACCCAGATTAGTATTAATACATGACTGACTCATTTCATTTGGACAGTAAGACGACTCCTTCTGCAGTGTGCACACGAAAGTTTCAGCTGCAGTTCTGGTAAATTTTGTTATTTCTTGGTTCTGGTTATCTTGGAGCGTGCACCACACTTGGAGAAGCTCTTGCTTGGTTATTCTTGGTCATTTTATTGAGGTGCTAGGTATTGGTGATGCTAGCCTTGGAGATGATCTTCTATGTATGGTATTTTGGTTATTGATGATGATAAACTAGTAATATCTTGGACTTAATTCTTCTAGAGAAAGGTTGTTGGGTTTTCTCCCAAGTTTGGGTTTCCCAGGATAAACTCTTGTGTTCTTGTGTCTATTGTGCATGGTTAATATTTCTAGATCTTTTTATTTCCACAACATTGTTATAGTTGATATTTCTAGTGTATAGTTACTCTATTATCACTGATGTATGAAAGTGAATCTTTTTATTAATCATAAGGAAATACCTATCAAATCTGAAGATTATAAAACACCAACATGGTTTCAGACCTAGTTGAAATATTTTCACTCCAGAGTTTATGTCCGTCGCTGCACTGACCTAAACTTGTAAAACTCATTGAGCAACTTATTGGAGAACACTAAGTTTAATATTTCCATAGATTAGTTATCCCTAGCCTAGCGCACCTCCTTGTGGTCTCAGATTACAACTTGGTGAAAGTTGAAATTTCTCATTACAGGTGTTGTTGCAGTTTCCATTTATAGTTGTAGTTGTAGTTTCCAGTTACAGTTGGAGTTTTCAGTCGCAAGTTGCAGTTGTCAATTTCTAGTTTCCAGTTGCACAAACCTTGAGATTAGAACACAAGCTAGATGGTGCTACAAATTTCAGAGGTACGCACTTGTATATAAGTTATATCATGAGGGTGTTTGTAGGATATGTACACTTGGAAAAATGATATTTGTCCAAGAAATGACAAAGCAATCCTATATCTAGTAGATTCAGAGGAATAATGCACCCTCCATAGCAATTAAGTCTCCATGTTTTCATATCAGGTTTGATATTTTTATATTGTTGCATTTTAAATAAATGTTGTAACTAGGACAACAGTTTTTAGAGTTCTATTACCGTTGAGTTTTTTTTTTCTATTAAATGTTTAGTGACACTTGAATATTGTTAGTCCAATAATGATTATGTAAATGCTCACTCTTTTTGTACTAATTATGCACTTGTTTGCAAGATAGAATTGATCTCCTCTAGGAGATGTTCTTGGTTGCTATCTCTTTCCCGGGTAGGTTACTATGGAGGTCGCAACACTAGAAAAGTGTTTCTCTTGTCTTTTATTCTTTTTTTGTTCCGGACAGGTTACCACGGAGGAAAGATTGGTAACAACACTAGAAAAGTGTTGTCCCTATTTCCCATTTTTTATTCTTTTTCCTATTTCCTTATCATAAGAATATTGTTTTTGTCTTCTATTTTTGTTATTTTGCTTGTTCTGGGCAGGTCACAGGTGATATCTCTGAGAGGGAGCTATAGTTACTGTTGTAGGAGGAAACATAATATATGGTCTTTAGTTTGAGACTTGGAGCAGGATATCCAGACATGGATTTGTATACATGACAATATACATCCATATATTGAAGGAGAAGAAGACAAAGTTAGAACCTTCTTAAAAGAATGATACTTTTGTGAGATACAGAGTGTTACACATGGATATTGACAGGGAGGAGTAGGTGGCTACACTAGTGGTGAGGCAGACAACCCCACCTAGTACCAGTTCATAGGAAGCTAGATTTGACAAGGAGTCATCCCTCAGGATCCAGTAGGGGAGAGTATCCTCTCGGGACAGTTCATTGGAGATCAGACTTTAGAACATGTAGAGGGAGCAGATGGCTCTAGAGATTATACAGACTAAAAGGGAGTCATGTTTCTAAGGGAGCATGGTACTCCAGGATTGATGTATACTTGATTATCTTGGTTTTAACCAAGAATGTACAGAATCCGAGTGATCCTAATCTTAGAGAGAGTCAGTTGGCTCAAGAGGGAGTCGATTATTCAAAGGGAGTACCCCCGCAGATCCTGGTTGGAGAGATACACCTCCCAGGACTGACATACATGTGTCATGATTTGAGGAGGCTTCGAGGAGATGTGATCTTGCTACAGTGACATAGGAGGCATCCAATCAGGAGGATTGGTTATGGATTTTGTCTTAGTCATAGAGGGAGCATCTAGTGAGGCAGACCAGACAATAAGACTTACTCCAGTGATAGAGGGAGTTGGCCTCAGAGTTCGAGATGGAGGATCCTGGATGTATGTGTTAGTTTTATTATAGGTGTGACAAGATCATATTATATCTACATTTCATTGGATTCTTGATGTACCTAGTTAATTCCAAGCCAAATACTTTCTTTACAGTGAGCACCTTGAGCCAGTATTTGGTTGAAGCCAAGGTAGTTCCAGCGGGTGGCAGCGAAGCATGGTACAACTGAATATGATTTGTCTGATGTGATGAAGTGAGGTTGCAGAGATATATAGATTTTGATTGAGCAAGGAGTGTAGTAGATAGATTGAGCACATCAGGTCGTTGCTTCGGCTTGGAATAGGTTACGATTTTCAGGATAAGTTGGAAGCAGACTTCTGTAGCACTCAATACAACAGAGACGAAGTATGTCACAACCAATGTTGCAATTCATGAAGTGGTACAACTTCATAAGCTTCTTGCAGGACTTCATCCATGACATGGTACAAAAGGGATCATTGAAGCTCCAATACTTATCCATAGATGAGCAAATTTTAGATATCCTCCCAAAGTGGCCATGCTGATTTGGATGAGGAGGATAATACATAGGATTAGCCATGTTGATTTTACTAGTGACGAGCCTTGATGTTTAAACATCAGGCATATGTTCTCCTAGATTGGTCATGCACAGGGCTATGCTAGTGATGATATGACCTAGGGAGAATGATTCATTCACTCACGAGGCTCTTCTAGTGGTGAATGGTCCAAGTATGTTGATAGCATTGGGAATACATTATCCTAGATTTTTCATGGATTGGGATATGCTAATACTGATATGACCAAGGGAGAATGACTCATTCACTTACATAGCTCTATTAGTGTTGAATGGCCTAGGTATGTTGATTTTCTCTAGGTTCGGGCAAAAATTATTCCTAGATTGGTCATGCACGAGGCTATGCTAGTGTTGATATGACCAAAGGAGAATGATTCACTCATCCATGGTACTTTTCTAGTGGTGAGTGGCCCAGATAAGCATCAGTGAGACATTATCCCAGATTGGTGATGCACAAGGCTATGTTAGTGCTAATATAACCAAGGGTAATGATTCATTCACTCATAGGGCTCTACTAGTGGTGAATGGACTAGGTGTAGTCCTCCTGTCAAGGAGTGGATGGAATCGAGATGCTATCACATGCATATTCTGGGCTGGAATGCATGTGCTGAGATGGGACATCAACATGGCTCATGAAGACAATGTTTATATGATAGATGAAATCCAAGTATGAAGAATTCATCCCTCGTTGAGAGGGAGTGTTGGAAATTTTCAACTTCAGGCAGTCATTCTCCACAAGAAAGTAAAATCAGACCCATATACACCATTACAGAAGCCCCAAGAAGAAGTTGAAGACCCATAAATAAGAAGTCAGCCCCATAGGAAAATAATAAAGTAATTGAAGACACAAAAATAAGAAGTTGGCCACAGAATAGTGCTCACATTAGTATAAATACAAGAGTGACTCATTTCATTTGGACAGGTAGACAACTCCTTCTGCAGTGCGCACAAGGTAGTTGAAATTGTAGTTCTAGTAATTTTTGTTATTTCTTGTTTCTGGTTATCTTGGAGCGTGCGCCACACTTGGAGAAGTTATTTCTTGGTTATTCTTGGTCATTTTATTGAGGCATTAGGTATTTTTTATTCTATCCTTGGGGAGGATCTTCGCTATATGGTATTTTGTCTATTGATGGTGATGTACTAGTAATATCTTGGACTGAATTATTCTAGAGAAAGGTTGTTGTATTTTCTCCCAACTTTGGGTTTCCCAGGATAAACTCTTGTGTCCTTGTGTTGTGTTCTTGTGTCTATTGTGCATGGTTAATATTTCTAGATCTTGTTATTTTCGTTGCATTGTTATAGTTGAGATTTTCAATATATAATTATTCTATTATAATTAGTCTATGGAAGTGAATCTTGTTATTAATCATAAGGAAATAACTATTGGATCCGAGAATTATAAAACACCAACAAAATTTATCTCCTTGTTTCTCATATGTAACCCCATTTGGTTTCCCCCACGTGATTTTGATTGGATATTGTGTCTTTTTACACACTGGTTATATCTGTTGTATCCTCCTTTTGGTACTACATATCTTATCTGTTACTCCTAGCATCCCCTTTGGAAATACTAGGAGGCGCTTGTTCCTTTAAAGTACTTGGTTTAGTTTTGGCAGCATCCTTGTGTTTCCCTTGTTTAGAGAATCTATGACAAGTCACCTTTATGTATTATCGAGTCTGTTCAATTCAATATTGAGTCATGTTATAGTTTTTCAACACTTCCATGAGTCATACCCATCCTATGTTTCCCATATTTTACCTCCAGTTATCCATGTGGTTTACTGATATGTCCTTGAAAATCCTTATGCCCAGTAATTGATCATTCCCTCTAAAATGTTTTCAGGCATTACAAGGATAGACTTGTATTTATGCTATGAACAAGGGAGGTCTTCATCCCAATTCTCATTTCCTTCCCATTCTCCTTTGATGTCAATCTGTATAGGTCACACCTTACTTTATACCTTGTGTTGGATTCAAGGATTCATTATTTCCTTGGTTTCAATGGGCCTTCCCTTATTGACTTCAATACTTTCATTCTAGGGGTATGGATTAAAGGATTGTGAACCTTGGAATCATCTTCATCCTTGGTGGGTGCCTTGAACCAAGTAGACAAATTCATTAGTTCTCTTTAACTTTCTTGATTCTCACATGCTCAACTTCATCTCATCATTGCATGCTTAAGAACAGTACATTTGATGGTTCAATGATATAGTTGATTGTACCAACTCCTTTGACATGTGTGAAATACATCAAACCTCAAGAGGGGGTTTTCTTTCAAGCAATCCTTTGCATTTTCCAGCATCAACATTTGATTCTAAAGATAAAACTTCACTTTTTGTGCTTTGGATACTGAGCCTAAGGAACCCCTTTCATTCTTAGGCACTGACATGCTCCCCCCTATCAACTTTAGCACCTTTATTATAGGGGTTATTCATATACATTTTAAACCTTTATAGTATAGAAATGCACACATAGATTCTTTATAAAATAGAAAGAAAATTAATAACATTCACACATAGTACTCAAAAACTTACACTAGAAACCCTGAATTGGGAAAACCAACAAATGTTTAGAGCCACACCTCTAACTCTTATTATATTAACTTCACCATAATAATAATAATAATAATAATAATAATAATAATAATAATAATAATAATAATAATAATAATAATAATAATAATAATAATAATAATAATAATAATAATAATAATAATAATAATAATAATAATAATCTAATTTTAAGGTCATGGCCAAGGTAGACACCAAACTGGTGTATGAGACCCCCTTGTTTGTGGGACAAGGGACCTCCTCTGCCCAACAATTTGGATGGTAAAGTCTACAAAGATATACATACCCTACCCCCCTTTGGATTTGAACATCCAAAACCCTAATTCATTGACCTAGATTATATTCCTTAACCGAAATTACGTTACAATGGACCTAAAAAAACCAAAAATGGGCCAACAAATATAACCCACACCCCCCCTCCCCCCCTGCGATCCACCTTTCTCTCATTCTGATGTAAATTCCATGCACTAATCGTGAAAACAATGTAACACATAATCAATATTCTCCGAGTTGTTATTTTATTTACACAGGGGGGTGGGGGGCAAGGTTACATGATAAACAATCCAGGAAACAATTCCCATTATTTATCTACACCAAGAAAAATTCTTAGTGCTCACAGAATTTGTTAATGAATTTGTAGCGTTATTCAAATTGTCCACTTTCACCACCAACAACTTATTGTCTTCAACCATGTCTCTCATAAAGTGATACTGAAGATCAATATGCTTTGTCTTAAAATGATAAGATAGGTTATTTTCCATAAATATTTCACTACAATTATCACAATCTAACCTTACAACTTCTTGTACAAAAATGATACATGAAACCAATCTCTGTAACCATACAACTTCCTTATGTACATGGGTGGTTTCCATGTTTTGAACTTTTGTAGTTGAGAGAGAAACTACATACTGTCTCTTACTCATCCAATTCATTGCTCCTCCAAATAGGTTAAACATATAACCACTTGTAAATATTATGTGATCCAGATATCCATCCCAGTCTACATCCACAAAGCCATGTATTTCTGACACTCTATCTGTTCCAAGTCTTCCTTGGTAGTAAATTCCATAATATTTAGTGCAACACAAATACATGGAAATCCTCCTTACAGTTGTTCAATGCTCCTTTCATAGCTGGACATATACTTACTCAAAAATACCACTACATGTGCAATGTATGGTCTATTACATACCATTTCATATGCAATACCCCAGTTTTGAGTCCCTAGATTAATAATGTATTTTTGTTATTTGATGAAAGGTTGAAGTGCCTATAAAGTTGAAAAGTATCAAGATCCTAGGAAATGTAATAATTTGAATATATTAATAAAATGCATCGCTAGCTGCAATATGGACAAGGACATAGATAGGGGGATATGATTCCATGAGAGAGGGGGATAAATGGGATAATTATTTTCTTATTATTTTATTCACCCATATTGGTTTTACTTGGGAAAAGTGGTTACATGAACTTCTTGGGGAAGACCATGTGGTGCTTTATTGCATGTAATTATATAAACCATGTTTTTGGTTGTTTGGTGGTTCCTCATTCATTTGGTTAATCACTTATTTCATTGTTACTCATTTCATTGGTTATTCATTGCTCATTCATTCTCATCTTGGTTTGGGAATGGGAAATGAATTAAGGGAAGAGAAGAGCCATTGCTTGTTAGATGTGCTAATTGTTGAATATTACAGAAAGGAGTGGATGCATGTGTGCATTAAAATTATGGCATTTGTGAAAGAACTATCCATAATTGAGAATACTTGGAGTTTCCACCATTTTGATTTCCTGAACAGTAGCACTGTATCCCTAGAAAAGAAGTGGAACAACCTGAGGGATTGCATTACATAGAAAGGGGTTCATTTCTTGTGTTGGTAAACTAGGATTCTTGTGTGGTTGGGAAAACCATGAGAGTTTGATAGTTGGTTGTGTGTGTAGAGTCGGTCTAGGACCCATCCTTGTGAATTCATAGCCATGGCTTGGGGTTGACCTGCTATTGATATCTAGAACAACAATTTCTATGGTTGGGTGGAACATCCAATGTATGCAACTAGTTGGTGAATGCTTATTTCAAAATATAATTGTTGTTTGTGTTTTCTCTGTAATTTATATTATGTTGTGTATTTATTATGTTTGACATATGTGTTTATATCATGCATGATTTTTGTTAATGATATGCATAACCCAATATTCTTTTATTTTATAGTTTAACATTTTCCTGTTAATTGCATTCGCATGTATCAGGATTCTTGATTTAAAGAATGGTAACAAAAAATCATAATTTTTCCAAGAAGGAAAATTTAGAGGCACCCAGGTAGATGGGTACATTATAGATTAGTTTCAAAGCAAATCGTTTTGGGTTTTTTGGTGACGGGTATGTCACAGATTGGTATTAGAGAAAAAATTATGTAGTTTCTAGTGATGGGTACATTGCAAATTGGTATCAGAGTGAGGTTGAAAAACTTGGGCCATATGGGAAAATTTTGTAGGTTATTTTTTTGCAGAGGCTGAAGCGATGGGTTCTAGGGTACCCAAACATCGTTTCTCAAAAATATGATTTTTGGTGAAATTGGAAAAAATTGAGAATTTTTCTATACGGTGACGTTATCATGACATGGGGGGCACATGTCAAGTGTTTGTAGTGACGTGGACTACAACGATGGGAATATTATGGTAGACTAGTTACATGGTGGTAATCCATTGTGGTGGGGTGGCAGGCCCTAGTGGTGAGGTGGTAAACCACCATGGAGAGGCTACAAGTGGAGTGGTGGCCTGATACCACGAGTGGTATTGGTAAGTGGTATATAATTCCCGAGAGAGAAGTTTTGAAATATCTCTTAGTGATGAGAAACCAATAGGAATGTGCCACGTATCATGGATTATATTCATCATCTCATCGCAGAGGGGTTGTTAACTTGCGTGGAATTTGGCTATGTGAAATCAATCTCAATCGTTGAACGCCCCTGATATCCACGATTACATCTTGGGTGAGGATAGGTTGCATGTCAGAGGTAAGGTGAGGGATGGGACCCTCCCATCCCCAAAACCTATGTATGGGAATTAAGTGGAATTTTTGAAGGGTATGGATGGGACCCATCAGTGACATGGGCCATTGGGGTGGTGCCATGTGGCATCCCGTACGGGTGGGTCCTGCATTTAATAACATTTTATTTTTAATTTATATATTAAAGTGAGAGGTAAAGGAAGAGAGAGAAGTTCATGACAAGAGAATGAAGGGGAATGACCAGGTGGTTGGATAGGTGACACAACATCCTCTCAGGGTACCATGTGGACCTATGGTTCCACATCGGAAACCACGTCAACATATTTTCACATAGGCAAAACTATCCTACAGTTTAAAAAAAAAAAGTCTGGAGCCATTTTATTATTTTGGACATAACTACAACAGATTAATTTAGATTGAAACACAACTTCTAAGTTTTTTTGGTAGTAAGGAAGGATACAAAAGTGCTAGTGAGGTCCATTAGCCATTTCTGCTTGGATTCTCCAGAAAATTCAAAATAATGATTTTTAAAGAACTGAGTCCATTATCATTGGTAGAGATCCAATTTAAGTTGAAATTATTGGAGAGTCTAGAAACTATACATTTAAATAAAGCATGAAGTAATTGAATAAATTCTAAGGGTTTTGGAAGGGGGATGGTGAAATAGGAAAAATCCACTATGCCAAACCACTTTTTGGGAATTTTGCGGATTTTTAGAGGAGGAAAAGTGATCCAGAATAACAAAAATAGAAAGTTTTATGTACTCAACATAATGCATACTCATCAAGAAATACAACTTTGGTTTAGTGAATTTTTTCCAAAAGTGCACAGATTGAGAGATAGCCATTTTTGCTAAAAATTCCAAGTCTGGAAAAAAATTGTAAAAAGGACAAAGTTGCATATTCTAGATTGTTGTAGAATCTTATTAGAGAAATATATCGAGGATATAAATATTGTTGTGTGTTCTCCATTATGAATATTATTAGTACCCGATAAAAAAAAATATCTTGGTTCCTTATTTATTTTCTTCTGTAGTTGACAAAAGTTGGTCTTTCAATAAAATTGCACCAATGAAGAAAGTGTATAAATTGGGTGAAAATGGATTTTTCAGGAAGCCATAATTTTCAGCTCGGGGACCATATTGAGGCACAAGAATATCCATTGGAAATCTTATGTAGAGGAGAATAAACTTATATTATTATAATTTTAAGAATTATTCTATAATTCTTCAGGAATTGAGAACAAGAAGCACCTGTATCATTAATTAACAATTTTTTTTATAATATGTATAATTATAAAATAATGATTGCTTGCACATTTATCAAAACTAAAGGAATAAGAAGATCAATTCAAGCCTAGGATTTCACATCTGAGCCATGGAGGATGAACAAAGAGCCTACAGTCATGAGAGAGAAGCCAAAAGTCAAAATATCAGTGTGGTTGATGATGAGACATAATCTAATGGACATAGGAGCATAGTGAAACCAAAAGAATTGGTAGAGACTATGAGAAGTATGAGAATGGAAGTGAAGATTTATAGGGTTGTCAATGAGAGACTAATGAGACCACATGAAGAGAAGAATCAAATAAATTCTAAAACGATGCAAAGAATAAATTGGTTGCAGAGGCAAGAAAAGAATGGTTCAGTCTCAAGACAAGAGGAAGAAGGTAGACATAATGAAAGAAGAGATAACTACAGAAGACCCATATATTCAAAAAGTGATAGTATAATTCATAGACATCACTCACCTCCTTACTCACCAAGGAATTTTTATGCATCTAAAGATTCAAGGAGTAGTCCAGAAGGGTCTCTAGTTAGGCATCAAAGAAGAAGATATGAGTTGGACAGTTTGCAAGGAGAGCTTAGGAAGATTAAGAAACCATCATTTGATGGTGAAAGGGAAATGGAAGATGATGATTAAAGGATAGTTTCTTAGAATTAGGAAGTATTTTAATTCGCACAACTACTCGTCTAAATTAGAAGCAAAAGTTTCCACATAACATTTGCATGGAATTTTTTTTATGTGGTGGGATCAGTTGAAGCAAGTTGAGCATATTAATGAGAGCATGATTACTTGGAAATGGTTCAAGTAATATTTTCATAAGGAGTATCTTTCAAAACACTATTATGACAATAAGATGCAATATTTCTTTGAATTCAGGTTGAGGAGCATGACCATGGAAGAATATGAAAAGAATCTCTTGGGATTGTTGAAGTATGTGGGGTTTATCAAGGATGAAAAGGTAAATATATAGAGGTTGTTGAGTGGGCTTCCATATTATATAAAGATAAAATTCAATATGATGATCCCATAACTTTGACATTGACCATTAGAAAGGTTAAGTACTTATATGAGCAAGGCAAGGGAAGAGAATATTTGTATAAATCTTGGAAATATAAGAATAAGGAGAAATACGATCAGAGAAGGAAGGCATTCGAAACTCCTTTAAATAGAAGTCGTCCTAATACAAATCAATAAGATCGTCCTACTAAGAATGAATCGAATAGGGATGATTGATTGGGAAAAAGGAGAAGACCACCAATCGAATGTTGTGGATCTAAAGAAGATCACATGTACAAAGATTTCCCTCATAGAGAAGACAAGATGAGAACATTGCACAAAATCTAAGAGGCTACTATAGTAGAAGACATGGGAAGCAATATTCCAAGAATATATACAGCCCTGGAAGATCGACAAGAAGAACACCAATCCCATATGATTGAGGTGGAAGGTAAGATCATAAATCAATTGTTAATTTTCACATGAAACGCTATGTGACTATTTTTCATATCTGAGAAATTGCTTCCTAGTGAACCAACAATAACACCCTAACTATTATCACTGAACAATTCTACATTGAAAATTATTGACTGAAAACATATGCAACGGAAACACAAAATATAATAGATGAATCATCAATACACATGAGACAAAATTTCAGTTCTGTAATCTTGTTATGATTAGAAATATTGAGGGAAAATCCAACCCTCCCAGCCAATACAATATCACCAAAATATGAGGACAACCTTATTCTCCAAAGTCACCAAAACTGAGAAGACCCCTGTTCTCCAATATACAAATAAAAAAAACAAACCTCAACAATATTCTAGAAATATCATCTTCCCATGAATCTGAGGTAAACCACATGTACGACTCGTCGACGTCACCTACCATCATGTACGGATCTGTACCTACCCATAAAAATTAGATTCACAATTCACCTTACTGGAAACCCACGAACATACGTTGTTTTCTCCACTAAAAATCACATATACCCTATACACGATTTTTCCATCTACAACCTGCATATATATGTGCTTTGTCCTTCTCCAAACCTTGTAAAGTACAAAAAATTCACTCCACACATGTGACCTTCTTTGCTTCTCTCTCTTGGGCTAGATTCACCACCTTGCATACTTTCCCTTTGTTGAGATCACCAAGCATCCTAGCACAAGTGCATACTCTACTATGCTAGCTCTATCATGTCTCCACACACTCTGCATCATATGTAATGTCACAATGACCTCTCTCCTTTATATACAATCCTTAGGGGTCACCATAGAATCCCCTCCACAAGTCAACATCAAATTAGGATTTTCTTGTGGGTGTTAAGCCCCAACACAAGACCACAAACCCCCTCACCAAAACCATGAAGCCCTCACTCAAATCCATGGGGGTTTTCACCAAACTAAAAGTGTGATGTGGTTCCCACAATGATTACCACATTCCCAACACCTAGGATAATGTGAGAATACCTACCCAAATCTACAAAAACCATCATTCCCTCTTAGCGAGGAAGATATTCTCACCACACTCCATAAGTGGGAATGCCTCCCGATGATACCAAAGCATCAAAAATACCTCTTAGCGAGGGAGGAATTCCATCCTCTATCATCACCTAGATATAGATTTATATCCCTTACTATATCCTCTACCAAAATTTCTCTCCAATCCATCTAATTGGATGCTCCCTCTGTCACCGAAGAAAATCCTACTCTCCAGTCCTCTTGACTGGTTGCATCCTACTATATGAGATCATCCCAATGTATGAGATGATCCCATCCTCTATGAGATGATCCCATCTTGCAAGACACCATGTTCCTAGAATCCTCTTACCTATGAATCTCCTGTCTAGCCTCCTCAAACCATGACACCTACCTGGAAGTATTGGAAGATGCCTCTCTCCCTTGTGGACTTGAAGATTGTCTCCCACTAAGTGACTAACTCTCCCTATGAGCCCCCATGACTCCCTCTGAATTCAAACTCACTCTTAGTCTACACAACCTCCAAAGCTACCATATCACTGTCCATTTTTATCTGCACAGTCTTGGGAGTCTACTCCTCCCTACTAGATCATGAGGGATGAATACCTCTGAACTCTAGATCCCTTTGAGCCGGTACTATTGGTGGGGACACCTACCTCACCACTCTTGGAGCTACCTGCTACCTCTATACCTATGTTGCTGGTGGAGCCACCTACCTCACCATTGGTGGAGCTACCTAATCCTCTGCATATGCCTCTCTACTCTTGCTCATCACAACAGACATAGGGTGTCCCTCTCTAAATACAAGAACCAATGTTGATCGAAAGCTAGATCCTTTGGGCATAAACAAAACCCATCTAACTAAAAATAATATTTGGTACACCTTTCTCTCAACCTATGAGACTAAGAGAACACTGCTCTTGAGTTCTCACACCCATAAAACATTTTACACCCTCAACACGTCTCCTAAACCCAATCAGAATGATATTGTATTATATCCTCATATTTCAGGCCTGACTCTCATGCCATGCTCCACACACAAGTTTAATGCAGTCTCTGTGAAAGTGTCAAAAAAATCTCTAGCACATATCGTATGGAAAGATGCTCCACTATCCACACCAACTAAGTACCCCTACTAGAGATTGTACCTAAAAAGGAGGAGACCAAAAATATCTCCCTCTAGAACCTGTATTCAACCTTATCAACCTCTATTGTCAATGCTTGCTACATTCTTCCCCTTCCTGACACCCATGGCACATTTTTCACTCGCAACACATCCCCTGACTCCATGTGGAATACCACTGCTCCAGAGCCCTGTAATACATGCATGGTCATCCTACCAAGCTCCTCGTACATACCTGAATTAGACACTATGAAGCTCACAAAGAAATCATGTGTCAATTTCTCCCATTCGATAACAACCATGCAATACTAGAAGGAAAGCATCGTAACATATATTGTAACATAGATCCACTTTGTATTGGTCGTGGCTATGTATTGTCATGTCTTATATACACTGTGTATTATTCATGGCTACAATCAGTTCATGTCATATGAGTATAGATCCATATTGTATCTTTAGTGGCTATACTTTTTATCAATATAATTATGGATCCGTAGTGTATTTTATGGCGGCCATACCTAAAAAGTTATCAATCAAGAATAGGTATGCCTGCCTTGGGTTTGAAACATGTCATAATATTTATTTGATGGTTGTGTGCATCTTTTTCCAGCCTCTCTGCATCCATACCCTTGCTCGAAAAAGTCTACAAAGTACTTCATTCATCATCATCTCCTGACTTTGCACTTTGGGGGGCAATCTGTTACACATCAAAATCACTCATTGCAATGATGGCTAGTGTCGTCATTATAAATATCGCAAGTGTTTCATATTGTTCACAAGTGTCACAAGTGTCACAAACATCATACTACCTATGTCGTCTCTCTAACGACATCGTAAGGACACCAAGACACCTCAAAGACTATTTTTGAAGAAGGAAAATCAATTGACGGAAGAGTACAAACCTTGTACCACTGAAAAATCCACTAAAACATCAATTTTTGGAGGGAGTGCTCCCCTACCTCCTGACAGGGAGCATTGGCACTCTATACTCCCTTATAGAGGAGCGTTCTAGCGCTATGTGCCCCTTTTGAGGGAGCGCTGCCCTTTTTTGGGCGAAATTTAGTTTGTTGGAGGAAATCAAGGGACAATCCCCTCAATATCTGAAGGTAGTTGGGTTCGAATCTTCAGTCAAGGCATGATATTAGGGGAGATCCACAACTGAAGGAGAGGAATCCTAAACTTATCCCAAATATCTCTCAAGTGGTTAGGCCTCCTCATGGTAAGGGGAGATGGAGATTGAGAATTATACCAAACTTATGATCTCATGAGTGGTATTGAAGAATATGGAGATTGATAATTACACCAAACTTATGATCCCATAAGTGAGATGTTATCAAAGCATAATCAATGTAGATTACTTGAGAAAAGGGGTTGGACAAGGAGAGCTGGAAGAGGTTGTTGCACCTCCATCAAAGGATTGTAAGCACCTTTTATTTGTTCTCATTAATAATCAATGTTTGGTCTGTTTCTTTCAAATTTATGTTCCACGTGAATTTGTCTTCAATAGATAGATCTATATTTGAGCTAATATCAATAGAATAGGAAGTTCTTTGAATCTTTGTTTGTTTTATAGGACCTATTGAGGAGCTCAGTATTGGAGCTCAGCTTGGATCTTGCGAGGAAAAACACTGTTAACAAGGTACATATCCCTCTTCTTCCTTTTTGCATATTAGCTTAATTAGATCTAAAAAGGATGTCAGTTTCCATGTTAAGCACTTTTCTGTCTTAGCCTTAGGTGTCTAGAGACCAAGAGGGAATCCGCTTGTCCATAGGAGGATTCACCTGTAGCAGAAATTTGTGACTGCACAGGGGTAAGACTCCCATTTTATTTCCTTGGTTTTTCCCCGCCCTTTTACCACCTTTCAGATAAAAGTTTCTATGTTTTTATGATCCATTAGCCTTCTCTTACCTTCACTAGCATTTTCACCATTTTTTATGCATTTTGGGTGAATGTTTTGCCATTGTTTGGCTCTTTTTCTGAGCTTCTGGGAGGACCAACGCCCCACTGTAGGCCATATCATAGAAATTTTCTATCATCAGTGCTCCCCTATAGTGATTTAGGGAGCGTTGCAATTCTCTGTACCCTTGACACAGAGAGTGCTTGTCTCTGGTTTGGAGGTTTTTTTCCCTTTTCTGCTCAGATTTTTTCATCCTGTTTTGTGGAAGTCTTTACCTAGTCTTTGTGGATGGTTTGTGAATTTATTTGGATGGGTTCTTGATGTATTTTGATGCTTTTTACTCTCTTTTTTATTTATTAGAGATTGAAGCCTCTTTTAGAAACGTAAAATTGCCTTTTCTAGCTACATTTTTGTTGAGATAGTTTTGAGTGTTTTCTCTTTCTCCCTATCATTTCTTAGATTCTTCTCTACATTTCATTGTACTCCTTGGATGCTTGTTGGTTTTAGGATCCTTGAACTGAGTTCTTTTTAGGACAAGATTCTACTTGTTTTCTTTTAGTTCTCATTGTTTTGAATGCATTCTTTATTTTGGGTCGTGAAACCAGCTTGCATTTGAAGTAGCGGAATTGCATGTTTTTGATATTTTGGGACATTGTGCATCTAGAATGATGAAATATTTCTCCTTCTAGTAGCATGGCTTTCATCGAAATGAAAATATTTAATCTTCATCTCTTTTCATAACTTACGAGTCGTTCAAAACACCATATTGTCCACACCATTTTCCTTTTGAGTAACAACAACTTTAAAAATTAAGCGCTAAACTAAAATTGATTAGACATTTTTACATTTTTTGGTAGCAAACCTACATTAGATTAGTTGTAGGTATTTGGAATAGGTGTGAAAGATAACTTTCCAAAGTTGAAAACAAACATAGGATCTTGTGTTAGGGAGTGGTGAAATCCAATTGCTTCATTTTGTCCTGGGAAGCCCTTCTCACACAAGGGATAATCACGGGGTCACATTAAGAATGGCAGAGTTACTCACCCTGATTTGTTAGTCTTGGTGTAGAGATTGATCATATTATGTGGGTCTCTTGAAGGCATACCCACAATGATGAGTGGAAGACTTTCAAGTTGATTTTGGGGTAGATACCCTGCCCTTGTGCATGGATCAGACTGTCGATTGTTTCCCCAAGCATCATTGTTGTAGTTGGTAGCCTTAGTGGCCTATCTCTTTAAGGTCTTTACACAAGGTGATTGTGGAGGGGAAAGTCTTCACGGTACTTAGAATCGACGTTGGCCAGACTCACTCGGGCTCCTTGGAGGGTATACCCATGATTATGTGTGGGAGCTTGCACTAGGGTGTAAGTCCATTAAGAAGGTTGTCAATGTAACTTTTCCACCCGCTCTATCTCAACACCTTCTTACTTTGGTCCCGTGTCATTGGATTTCATCACCAACTAGTGTGCTCATTATGAGAAGGTTTTGTTTGCTTGCTTCCTTACTGGATTTTTAGCGTGTGTTGTTTGTTCTCCCTAGAAGAATCTAGATTGGAGCTTTATTTTTGTGGCATCAGTTCCTGGGATGACCAATGAAGGAACCCCTTTTCCAGGGGAAACCTTTGTTTTTCCTTCTTACGAAAATGTTGGTCCTCCTTACATCGCTAGTTTGAGCCTTCCAGGTCTCACAATTGGGTTATCGGTATGGTTTTTTTCCACTCTGGTGATATCGAATGTAGGTGCTTCATATGTAAGCACATCACCCCCACATCAACCTCATGTTGACCTTTCTCCTTTGTTCATCAGGTCTCCTTCCATTTCTCCTTCTTCGCCTTGTGAAAGCTCTCAAGTGAGTAGCCAGATTGATAAGAAGAAGAAGAAACAAAAAGAGAAGAAGAAGAAGAACCAGAAAGGGACCAAGCCTCCAACTACATCAAATGTTGGATCTAAGAAACCAGCTACTGTTAATAGTATTGGGAGTGTTGATAAGGTAGATAAGGTTAAAACGAAGAATCTGAAACCCAAATTCCCTTGCAGTCTTTGTAAGGGTGACCACTTTCTGAGGGATTTCTCTAGTATTCCCAAGGTCTTAGAAATGTGGTATTCCACATCATCGGCCCCTACTAGTCATGCCAGTGATACCCCGTCAACTAGTGATGTTAAGGTTGGTAAGAAGAAGACAACTGTCAAATTCCCTTGTATGTTATGCGAAGGTGATCATTATTCTCACCTTTGTCCTCGCATGGATGAGGCTTCTTCACTTTTGGAAAAACTTCAACATCCAAAAGGTTATCGTAAGATTTCTACCAACCCATCATTAGTTGATGGACTGGTCAATTCGGTTCCATCCCTAGTCAATCCGGTTGATTAGGTGATCAATCTAGTTTCATCCTCGGTTGAACCACTCACCAAAGTAGTTGATCTAGTTCTGTCGTCGATCAACCCCAATTTTTATTTGGAAATTGAAACCCAAGTGACTCATCCCATCCCGTCATTGGTCAGTCCCACCACTCCTCCTCTGAGAAGTGTCAAAGTGGTTTCTTCGGTGATTTCATTGGTCAATCCCACTCCTCCTTTGATGAGTGATAAAGTGACTGATCCAGTCCCTTCCTCGGTCAGTCCCACCCTTCATCCGAAGAGTGTCAAAGTGGTGGATATGATCCCACCATCAATTGATACCAGTCCTCCTTTGAGAAGTGTCAAAGTGGTTGCTCTGGTTACTTCATCAGTCAATCCCACTCCTCATATGACGAGTGCTAAAGTGACTGATCTAGTCCCTTCCTCGATCCATCCCACCCTTTATCCGAAGAGTGTCAAAGTGGTCAATCCGATCCCACCATCGGTTAATCCCACTCTTCCTCTGATGAGTGCCAAAGTGGTTTCTCCGGTTAGATCATCATTCAATCCCACTCTTCCTCTGAAGAGTGCCAAGGTGGGTGATCCAATATCATCATCGATCGATCCTACTCTCCCACTAGAGGGTAAACCTGATTCTACCCACATTTTTCTTGTTGATACAGGATCTACCGTGCCGAGGGGCATTTCTCCTTCTCCTGTGAAAACCCCTCCAAGTAATGAGGCCATACTTTTTTATTGGGGTGGGCTAACTAAACCTCGTCTCCCCTCTCACATTCATTTTAAGATTCTAGTTCAGGTTTGTGTTCAGGATATTCCTCATACGTTGATAGATGAAGGTTTGTCCATTAGTATTTTTTCCTCTATTGCTTGGAAAGCTTTGGGTTATCCTAAGCTTGTGCCGGTTACCTAGACTTTGTTCGCTTTCAACAGAAGAACCAATCACCCTTTAGGGATCCTTCCTCAGTTTCCCGTAACTTTGGGAGGGAAAACTATCTTTATTGATGTTATGGTATTCTAGTACCCCTTGGATTTCGATTTACTCCTTGGGAGAGATTATGTCTATGCCATGAAAGCTATTGTGTCCACTCTCTTTCGTGTAATATCTTTCCCTCACCATGGAAGAATTGTGGCCATTGATCAACTTTCATGCATTAGTCCCGACTTGAGTACCAACCCAATGACCTCCCTAAATGGGTCTTATCACCCCCACCATAGGTCAATTATGTGGCATTGTCTCCCATGCCTTCAGTTTTCGATGAAGATGACTTGGATCCGATAGTTGACATGGTGATCTCTTCGGTAGGTATTTTGGAACCTAATCGCCTTACCCCTATCACGAACCTTGACATGTGTTCCTTCCAAGGAATTCTTCTTCCATCCAGTGAGAATCTCTTGGAAGCCATGACCGAGTTTTTTCCCTTGATATGGTGTCTTTCCAGAGTGTTATCCTCTTGGAAGCCTTGATCAAGAAGAGTTCACGAGCATAGCTTCGCTTCTTTGTGGCAAGATCGTTAAAAAATGAAACAAAAATTTTGAGCATAGTTTCTCTCTTATGTGGCAAGCTCATTAAAAATTGAAACAGAAGCCATGATCATAGTTTCTCCTCTCTGTAGCAAGCTCGTTAAAAAATGAAACATAAGTTATGAGCATAGTTTTCCTCTCTGTGGAAAGCTCATTAAAAAATGAAACAAAGGCCTTGAGCATAGTTTTTATTTTCTGTAGCAAGCTCGTTAAAAAATGAAACATAAACCTAAGGATTGAAGCCAGAGCCTTCAGCATAGTTCTTTTCCTGTGTCAAGCTCGTTAAAAAATGAAACAGTCACCTCTCCTGTTAGGTCGAGTCTTTCACCAGATCTTGTAGATGTCGAGTCGAGTCTTTTATTAGATCTCGTATTTTAACCTTATTTTCATCCACCTGTATCCTTTTTCTCCATCTAGTACAGAAATTCGTGACAACCTCAAAGTTGGTGAATGAATTGAAGCTTGGGGGGTGGGCATGTATCCAGCCTTTGATGATCATTTTGGAGTTAAGCTACTAGCTTTCAAGTCGGGGGAGGAGTACGGAGCTTAGTCATTGTTCTTTCTCGTGCTCGGAAAAACATGAGAATGTAACCGAGTATACTTTTATCACTTTTTCAGACTCGTAAAGGTTATATGAAAAAGGAACCCCCTGGAGTCTTCTTTAAACTCTTTTCAGAATCTCTAAACGTGAAATGATTGTCGAGTGATCTTGCTTCCTTTCCCACTCATTAAAAGGTTTGAAATGGCATCTTTCGAGTGATAATTTATCTTTTTTTCAGCCTCGCAAGACTAACATTACGAAAAAGGACAACATTGGAGTCGTCTTCAAGTTGTTTTCAGACTCTCTAAATATGAAAAAGCACCGAGTTTACCTTCTCGGGACTCGTTAAACAATCATACATTGAAGGGCCCATACGGGACCGAACCCTTTCTTTTTCCAGTTCGCTAAACAAAGGAAGAGGGACTTACTGAAGGTGAGTCATATCGAGCATGTGTTACACTCCTCGAGCTCATTAAATCAAAAATAGGTACTCATCTATCTGGATGGGGGAAAAATTGAAAGAATCTAGCCAAGCTGTTTTTGAGAACGCTACCAGTAACTCTTACGATTGCCCTTGAACATGGCACTTTGTCTTTTCACGCATTTTAATCCACTGAACCTCTGCACTGAGCTAATCCTTTAAGTTTCTTTTACTCCTTTGGGTCACCTGCCGAAAGTCACAACATCCACTGCATCATCAAGTTTTGGTCCATGTCACATTTCTGTTGTTGTGCCTTAGTGTTCAAGGGAAATATTTGCCTCAAGAGTTAGCCATCACAAATATCCTATTTCAATACCCCTGTTATTCCATGTTCATTTGATCCACCAATTACATCTCTCTGTTTGTTTCGTGTCATTGATGGGGGATACATCAAGGCCCTCCCTCGACGAGTCTATTCATGTCAACTTTAGCACATTATTCAAGAATTAGACTTAGAAACCAATTAGTGCTCTGGGACCTGCATGCCTCAATGGAAATCCTCCTCACATCCGACAGTGGGTTTACATCATTGACCCCTGATCGGATGACTCCACAGATGTTCGAATTCATCTCATCCATTCACATTCGTTGGAATGCACTAGAGTACCTTGGGAATCATTGACATCAATGGTGATCTCCCTCACACTTGTTAACGATTTACCTCATTGACCGGTAATCAAGTGGCTTCTGCCATGTTTGACATCAGGAAATCTATTCACATGGTTAGATTTGTACTACATCGAGATTGATAACAAGACCCTGGGTTGAGTTATCACTCTTATATATACTTTGCCCAGGTTGCGAAGGAGTTCTTTTGAACTACGAGACATATACTGTAACATAGATCCACTTTGTATTGGTCGTGGCTATGTCTTGTCATCTCGTAGATCCACTGTGTATTATTCGTGGCTATGATCAATTCAGGTCATAGGAGTATAGATCCACATTGTATCTTCAGTGGCTATACTTTTTATCAATATAATTATGGATCCACAATGTATTTTATGGCGGCCATACCTAAAAAGTCTTTATCACTCAAGCATAGGTATGTCTGCCTTGGGTTTGAAACATGTCATAATATTTTTTTGATGGTTGTGTCCAGATTTTTCCATCCTCTCTGTGTCCATACCCTTGCTCGAAAAAGTCTACAAAGTACTTTAGTCATCATCGTCTTCTGACTTTGCACTTTGGGGGGCAATATGTTACATATCAAAATCACTCATTGCAATGATGGCTAGTGTCGTCGTTACAAATATCGCAAGTCTCGCATATTGGTCACAAGTTTTTCAAGTGTCACAAACATCATAGTTCCTATGTATTCTCTCTAACGACATCGTAAGGGAACCAAGACACCTCAAAGACTATTTTTGAAGAAGGAAAATCAATTGACAGAAGAGTACAAACCTTGTGCCACTGAAAAAGCCAATAAAACATCAATTTTAGGAGGGAGTACTCCCCTACCTACTGATAGGGAGCGCTAACTCTCTCTACTCCCTTATAGAGGAGTGTTCCAACGCTTTGTTCCCATTTTGAGGGAATGCTGCCCTTTTTTGGGCGAAATTTGGTTTGTTGGAGGAAATCAGGGGACAATCCCCTCAATATATGAAGGTAGTTGGGTTCAAATCTTAGGTCAAGGCGTGATCTTAGGGGATATCCACAACTGAAGGAGAGGAATCCTCAGCTTATCCCAAATATATCTCAAGTGGTTAGGCCTCTCCAAGACCATATAAGGAGGCCTCCTCATGGTAGGGGGAGATGGAGATTGGAAATTATACCAAACTTATGATCTCATGAGTGGTATTGAAGAATATGGATATTGAAAATTACACCAAACTTATGATCCCATAAGTGATATGTTATCAAATCATAATCAGTGTAGATTACTTGAGCAAAGGGGTTGGACAAGGAGAGCTGAAAGAGGTTTTTGCACCTCCATCAAAGGATTGTAAGCACCTTTTATTTGTTCTCATTAATAATCAATGCTTGGCCTATTTCCTTCAAATTTATGTTTGTTCCACATGAATTTGTATTCAATAGATAGATCTATATTTGATCTAATCTCAATAGGATAGGAAGTTCTTTGTATCTTTGTTTGTTTTATAGGACCTATCGAGGAGCTCAAGATTGGAGCTCAGCTTGGATATTGTGAGGACAAACACTGTTAACAAGGTACATATCCCTCTTCTTCCTTTTCACATATTAGCTTAATTAGATCTAAAAAGGATGTCAGTGTCCTTGTTAAGCACTTTTCTGTCTTGGCCTTAGGAGTCTAGAGACCAAGAGGGAATTCGCTTGTCCGCAGGAGAATTCACCTGTAACAATTTGCCACACAACATACTAATATGATCGAGCCTCTCCACCAATCCACCAAAACTCCCAACATGCCACACCACCGAGCTACAATATCCCACGACTCCTTGTCTAGACGGTCTACTCCATGTCTCAAACTAGATACCATCTAACATGTTTCCAACTACAACCGTCAATGTAGCTCCCTCTTAGATCTAATTACTTAGCTCCCTGAGAGTTGTCACCTGTGACCTACCCAGAACAAGAACAATAATAACACTCCTCCATTGGTGCATCCAAAGATGATACCCTTCTCTTCATATCCCAAGATTTGATACCATGGAAATTTTTACATGAAACTCTATATGACTAATTTTCAAATATGAGAAATCTCTTCCTAGTTAACCAACAATAACACCCTAGTTGTTATCATTAAACAATTCTACACTAAAAATGATTGATTGAAAACATATGTAGTGGAAACACAAAATATTAGAGATGAATCATCAATACACATGAGACTCAATTTCAGTTATGTAATCTTGTTATCATCAGAAATTTAGAGGGAAAAACCAACCCTCCTAGCTAATACATCACCAAAATCTAAAGATAACCTTGTCCTCCAAAATCACCAAAACTTAGAACACCCATGTTCTCCAATATACAAATCAGAAAACCAAACCTCAACAATATTTTGGAAATCTCCTCTACCCACAAATATAATGTATACCACCTATACGACCTGCTGGCATCACCTATTAGCCTACAGTGATCTGTACCTTCCTAGAAAAATCAAATACACAATTCACCTTACTGGAAACCCACAGACATATGTTGTTTGCTCCACTACAAATCACATATACCCTATACGTGATTTGTCCTTCTTCAACCTATGGATGTATGCACTTTTTCCTTCTTAAAACCACATATAGTATGAAACAATCAATCCACATGTGCGAACTTCTTTCCTTCTATCTCTTGGGTTGGATTCGCCACCTTGCATACTTTCCCTTTGTTGATATCACCAAGCCTCCTAGCACAAGTGCAAACTCACTTATTTTAGCTCCATCATGTCTCCACACACTTTGTGTGATATGTAATATCAAAATGACCTCTCTTCTTTATATACAATCCTTAGGGGTCACCATGGAAACCCCTCCACAAGTCAACATCAAATTAGGATTTCCTTGTGGGTGTGAAGCCCCAACACAAGCCCACAAATCCCATCACCAAAACCATGAATCCCCCAGTCAAATAAAAGGGGGTTTTCACTAAACCTAAAGTGTAATGTGGTGCCCATGATGATTCCCACTTGCCCAACACCTAGGGTCATGTGAGAATACTTGACCGAAGCTACAAAAATCAACAAAAATCTATTGCTATTTTAATTTATTTAGGAGAAATCCATATCTACATTGATCCTAAAATAGTGGACATATTTCATTCATTTGGCCACTAGAACCAAAAGAAGGATTAATGAGACTATCAAAGATTGTCCAATAAATATGAATGGAGTAAATACTAGTTCTCATATGAATATCACACCATTAGGATCTTATGGTATCCTAGTTGGAATGGATTCATTTGACAAGAATAATGTTTTCCTAGATTTCCACAAAATAAATTTGCATGTCTTGATGGAGAAGGAAAACATAGCACTGTGAAAGGAATTCCAAGACTTATTTCTATAAGGGAGATTTCAACCTTACAGTTGAAGATATGTTTCAGGAAAGGATGTCCATTGTATACAAGTCATGTGGAGGATATAGAAAATAAAAAAGGGCCAAGCCTTGAAGATTATTCAGTATTGCAAGACTTTGAGGATGTATTCCAAGAAATACTAGGATTACTACCAAAGAAGGATATAGATTTATCTATTGATTTAGTACCAGAAGCTTCCCCATGTTGGGTATGTCTTATATTCTTTGTAAAATTGATCCCAGGTATTGTACACTGATATGGGGGCAAAGAGAGTATGGGGGGTGCTTATCACCCCGCAATCAGAAGGTTTGTGGGGGTTTGGGGGTAAGAGCCCCCAAGAAAAAAACTTTGGTTTATTTTTGGTGGTTTATTTTGTTAGAACTACATATGCAATGAATATGCAGTTATAATAGCATACAATCCATGCATAAATATCATGTACAATTACACCGCAATAGAGTTAACATAAATAACCACATAGAAAACATCGTTACACAAAAAAAAAAAACACTTATCTTTTAATTAAAATCACAGACTAGTTGTAGACCTCATACATTCCTCCTAGATGTAGACTCTATTGTTCATGAATTCTCAACAAAAGGTCACCCCTAAGCTAGGGATATGACTCCACTAGGGAAAATGATACCTAATTCAAACTAATCTCTTACAGAAAACTTAATAAAGGACAATACTAGTGGCACCAACTCTAGCAAAAATCCCACCTCACAACCTCTCATTCCCCATAGCATGTCCCACCCAAGGAAGTGTATCCCTTTTCTACTCTACAGCCCTGTGGTTGTCCCACTTCCCTTCCAAGTCTTCAACAACAAGTCATCTAGGAAGTATCATATATTTGTACACCTATAAACAAGGTTTCTCTAAGAGTTACAACACCCATTATCCCAGCACACAGGGAAACCTATTCCCAGTAATTCTCTCACCAAAAGAGAATTCTCCATGGGCCTGAAAACCTTCTTCTTCAACCCAAACTACCAAGTATTTACAGGGTAAAAACAACTTCCCTCTCCCCAAGAAATGCTGTGGATGATATCATGGAATGAATGATGATAAATACACTAAATTTCCCACATTATATATGCATGTTCCCTTTTTGACACTTGGCACTCGAGGAAGTAATTTCCCCCCCTTTTGGTAATTTGTTCCTTCGCTTAGGAACTTAGGATAAAATCATATCATAAGACTTAGGAATTAGGAATAATATTATTTTGTTCCTTGTCTTAATCCCCCTTGACTTAGATCCTTTTCCTCTCGTTTCCTATCCCACTTCCCCTCTTGTGGAGTTCTATCCACCATACTCTTTTATGTGACTTGGTCTACAGTAGTGATGTATTTTATTAATATATCTGAGTATGATTACATATTACATGTGTTAGGCTCATTGGCCTTTCAACTCATAGGATCCCTAGCCTAAATAACACATGCACTCTGACCTCAAAACAAATATATATGAAGGCACTATGGCCCAAACAATCCTAGCTCACCATCCTATAAAACATATGTACATTTACAACTTGGGGATATTATACATTCACCCTTGCATGAGAAATGGGAAAACCAAGAGACAAATATTGGGAGGATATTACTTTATTTAGCATTATTAAATCAACTAATTACATGTTATTGAAGGGGATGGCTAATGGGGAATTGGTTTTAGGGAAAATCAATATTGTTGATGCACTTGTGTTATGATATTGGAGGGTTGGAAATAATTGTGTCTATGCCAACAAATTCTATGTAGATTAAGGAGTTGGGAATGTACATGCAACATAAGGAGGTACTAAATCTTAGTATGCCTAGATCCTTTTATTGTTTTCCTTTGGAGAAAAATTGTAGGACACCACTGTTATTATGGTTGTGATCACCAACTAAAGAATGTAGTAAGATACTTGCATAGCATAACTCCATTATTGTTGTGGTTGTGATCACTAGTTAAGATAGTAGTAATATTCTTACTCGAAGGGGGATCCATTATTATTGTGGTTGTGATCACTAGTTAAGATGGTAGCAATACCCCTACACACCATAATACCATATGATTTTGAGGTGTTGCAAGTCCACGAGACTCTCCACCACACATAGGATGAATTGTTGTAAGCATGTATGATTTATTATTGAGTGGTTTGGGTTGGATTATCGAGATTACTTTGAGCTTTTCTTTTCCTTACCTCATTTATATTGAGCTTTTCTCAAGGGGAAACACCAATGAAGGTGGTTACATTGGTTGGGTCGAAAATAGACCCTCAATGTGATTCCCCCCTTTTTTATTGAATATTGGTTCATGGGATCTTGTTGAACATGGGTTTGTGAGATCTAGTTGAATATTTGTTCCTGGGATCTTGTTAGAGACTGCTTTGTGGAAGTTGGAGCATAGATAGATCACCCTTGGACTTATGTGAGCTAAAGGGTATATGTATTTTGTATTTAGTATTTAATTGTGCATTGATATTTATTTGGATTATGGTATAGTTGATTGCTCTCTATGGATCCATGGAATACCCCTTATCTTGTGTACTTTCTATATTTNTATATATATATATATATATATATATATATATATATATATATATATATATATATATATATATATATATATATATATATATATATATATATAGTTTTAAAAGAGAAAAAAAAATTGTGAAGGTAACACCCAGAAGGGTTGTCACAATCTATATAAGAATTGAAACTTTAATTTTATTCTCCACTAAAAGAGATTTCCAATCATTGTAAATTTTATCAATTTGGATATCGGAGCTAGAAGTTATAATCTTTAGAAATTCATTACATGTTGCAATTCAAAACTTCTCCAATGTTTTTGTAGCTTTCAATACCTTGAACCTACTTGTGATCATTCAAATGCAATGCAAAATAAGTCCATTCCCCATTGCCATTGTTAAATCAAGGAAAATGTTTCATGGGGGCTTTTGTTCAAAAACACAGTTATTCCAATAGAGGATGAACACCATCAGTAACCACTCACACAACCAAATCAAAGATCAGCAAAATAATATTTTGATATGATAAAACCCCTATGAGGAAATATCCATGGCTCCAACCAATGCAGCCACTTGGAGAAATTTATTATTGCAAAAGAAAAAGATGACAGATAGATTTTACAAGAGAGTTTCTCAGAATCTATCATCAACAAATTTCCCTCCATGTTGTTTAAATAGAGATCATGGAACAATCAGGTGTTACACCATGAATCAATGTAGCCTTTAATATTGAGGAGAATATGAACCGTCAGATCACTCTATGTCAGGAACATATCATGACCGTTACATTTCCTAGCTACAAATGCACACTAAATAACCACACTAAGAAACACACTTTTACCTAATGATGCATTAGACCAAGTAGATCTTAACTAACTCCTAAGTGTCTAAATATCCTAACATTCCCCCTTAAGAACAACTTGGGATACAATTGAAGGATTTAAAATAGTGAAACAATAGGAGAAGGAAGGAGGCATTAGAGCCTATCCCCCCTTAATGACAACTTCATAAATTCCTAACATAGATTGAAGTTTGGAAAAATTCGCTTCTGTAAGAGACTTTGTGAAAATGTTTGCAACTTGATCTTTTGTAGGGAAAAAGAACACTTCAATAAATTGATCATGAATTATCTTTTTGAGGAAGTGCATATGTAGCTCGATGTGTTTGTTGTGATGATGTTGAACTTGGTATTTGGTGAGCTTGATGGCACTTTGATTTTCACACCAAAGGTTGGTGGGATGTTTCTGCCGGAATCCAAACTCTGAAAGGATATGTCAAAGCCACAAGGCTTCCTGACTTGCATTTATCATTGCTCGGTACTCTTCTTATGTTGAAGAAAGTGCAATAACTTGTTGTTTCTTATATGCCCAAGTGACAGGTCTGGAACCAAAGATGAAAAAATAACCTGTAGTAGACTTATGATCATCAGGGTCATTGACCCAATTTGAATCAATGAAACTAACCAATAAAGGAGTCCTCCCTGAATTGTAATGTACCATGAACATAACTATAACCTGGACATATTGAAGTATAATTTTAGCTTCTTTTCAATGGATTTCATGGGGTGTTTTCATATACCATACAACAAGATCAACAACAAAGGAAAGATCAAGATTGGTATAAGTCAAGTATAAGAGGCTACCAAATAACTGATGGTACAAATTGGCTTCAATTTCAGGAGAAGTATAGGTGGCAACAAGCTTGACTCCATACTGGAAGGCATAAGGAGTTGGTTTACAATATTCCATGTGGAAGCGATGAAGAAGGTCACAAGCATACTTAGACCGGGAAAGAAAAATTCCTTGCTCGGTTTGCAAAAATTGGAGGAGAAGGAAATAGTGCAAAAATCCTAAGTCTGTCATTTCAAATTTCTTCTTAAGGCTAGTTTTCACATGGTTTAAAAGTTTTGAGTCACTACTAGTAAGGATAAGGTCATCAACATAAAGGACAAGGATTATGAAATGGCTTCCTACTTTCTTGGTATAGACATTAGGATCAGAATGTAATCGACAAAATCTAATTTCAATAAGAAAGTTGTCCATTTTGGAATACCAATATCGGAGAGCTTGCTTAAGACCATAAATAGATTTATTAAGGAGACAAACAAGGCTAGAGTCATTATTGAAATAACAGAGATTTTGTTCCAAGTAGATTTATTCTTGCAAATCCCCATGCAAGAAGGCCTATTTAGCATCCATCTGATGGACCTCAAATTTATGTGAGGTAGCAAGGGAAAGAACAAGGCAGATGGAATTCATTTTGGCTATAGGGGAAAAGGTTTCATTATAGTCAATTACTTCAACCTGGTAAAATCCTTTGGCAAATAACTGAGCCTTGTGCCTTTCAACACTTCCATATGATGCATACTTATTTCTACAGGCCCATTTACATATAACAAGTTTTCTTCCTTTTGGAAGAGGTAAAAGATCCCAAGTATCATTTTCCATTAAAGAATGATACTCTTCATTCATTGTTGTATCCCAATCTGGATGACCTAAAGCTTATGAAAATGTATTTGGATCACGAGTCTCTAAAACTTGAGCCAAAAGACAAGAGGCTTGTTGGAACTATGAACGTGTCCAACGCTGATCTGAAGGATCACCGACAAGATCACCAATTGCTTCTCGTATTGAACAGACCCATCTAGGTAGCAGTGGTGTTGGTGCTAGTTCAGATTCAATGGACTCATATGGGGGAAGGTGAGAAGGAAAAGATGGATTTTCATCCTCACTATCATCATCTAAAGAAGAAACCAAAATAAAAAAATAAGAAGGCACAAATGTCGAAGATGGATCCTAGGACAAATGAGGCACAATCGTCGAATTAGGCTTGCAGACCAAGAGATTTTCATAAAATTTAACGTCTCTTCTAATAATAATTTAATAGTTGATGGCTTCCGCCAAATACTTTAGACTTAATCTCTTAGATTAGATCATACAATTAACCATTTCTTTTAATGTGCGGTTCTTTCTCTCAGTAACACCATTTTGTCGTGGAGTATATGGACCAATGTGTTGCATTCAAATGTCCTCTGTAGTGCAGTGACTTGTAAAATTATTGTTCACATATTCACCTCCATTATTGTTGATTAAGGTTGGTTGTCATTGATGTCAACCCTTTAAGAAAGCCTCGCAGCACAAAGGTTGGGTAATGGACCCAAGATTTTTTGATGTAAAGATGAATCATTATTGTCTTTTCATGGTTCATAAGAAGTAAATATGGATGAACTCCAAAGTGGTCCCCTTATGGTGAAATCCCTCACGGGAAGACGCTTTGTGGAGTAAGAGAACCCATGCTTAATTGTGGAATAATGAGATGAAGGACAATGAATTTTTCAGGTAAACTATCCTAGATGGATAGTTCTTGTCATTCCATTTCCAGTGGTATGTGAAATTCCACATAACTTCTCACGGTTAGAGAGTTATGGCCATGAGAAGTTGGAGACCCCAGGTTTGGGTAATGGAACCAAGTTTGTTTGATGGATAACGGTATGAGTTATGATATATTTTCAGATACTACTATTCTATATATATAGTACATGCCATTCCATTTATGGTGGTATGTGGAATGTCACATAACTCCTCACGGTTTGAGAGTTATGGCCTTACGAAGTTGGAGGACCCTCACATGTCATCTAGAAGCCCCAAAAGGTCAAAGTAGTCAAAGTGGTTTAAGAGATTTTAAAAGGTAAATAAT
>ML822899.1:43227-62336 GCA_009831015.1 Picea engelmannii
TAATAAATTTAATGGAGAAATTAGAAGTGGGTTAACCCTAAAATAAGGAAAGTGGGGCCAAGTGACCTAGAAGATGTTTTTAAGGAAGCTACTTGGAGAGTATAAATAAGAGGCAAGGCTCTCTAATTTTAATTACACTTGAGAATATTGAATATATAAATGGTGTCTGAGGTAACAAAGGATATCTAAGATGAAATTCTGAGGGAAGGTGAAGAAAAGAAAACTGAAATGCAAGGAAGGATAAATTATTTTGATGGTGCTTTCTAAGGTATGTTATTTACAGGTCATCTCACCATTTTCGCTTTAACTTTTTTCTATAATGATTCACACCGTGAAATTGCTATGCCATTGAGAAAACATATCCAGGTAGCTATGGTAAACAATTCATCTTGTGGGTCATTATATTTTTGGAGTTACACTCCGTGGAAAATAGGGTTTGTGGCTAGTCCTGAAACTAGTCAAAAACATGTGTTTCGGGTAAAAATGTCATAACTTCTTCATAACAGATCAAAATTCGATGAAACCAAATGTTTTGGTTAGGTTACATTCTTTAGTATTCTTTGTAAAAGTTTCATATCAATTCAACAAATATTCTGTGTGGGGCACGCTCTACAAGGTCGCTCTCTAGAATAAGCCATAATTCAACAAGGTATGCCATTTTTTCTATAACTCCTTTTCTGAGAGGTTCCAAGTAGTGAAACCTGGAGGAATTTCATAAAACACACCAAAGAACATTGTATATCAGTTTCATATCTCTATACATTACATGTACAAATTTATGATTACTTCAAGTTAGGGTTGTTGACTAATCCAAAACTAGGCTTGTGAGACTAAAGAAAAGTTTGATGAAAATGATAGTATATTGTTGTTGAAGTTAAGGAAGGTTTGCAGGAATGTGATCATATACACCAGGTCTATTACAGAGCTACAAATCAGATTTGGATGATGAAATTGATGAGGGCATTTGGTTGAGGTACATGTTGAGTACATGGTTGAGACAAGTAGTTGATGAGTTGGGACATACATGAGGTGTATAGTTGATGATGTTGGTACATATTGATGAGTCATAGTTTATGAGTAGTTGACACATGATTGGTACATACTTGTTACATGTTTGGATGCACTTTTTTTATGGTATAGGTTGATTACAGGTTATTTGGTACAGGTTGGTGCATTGTTTATGCACTTGTTTATGGTATAGGTTGATTATAGGTTGATGTACAGGTTGATGCATCGTTGATGCATGGTTCAGATTTATTGGTACAGGTTTAGAGTGGTATATCTCACAGTGACAGGTTGACAGTGGTTCCATCATTCTACTTCTACTTCAGTGTGGTAGGACGGGGCAAGGACAGGTGGTTGTAGCCACCTTCTGGTTGTAGCCAAAGAACATAGGGGGTTGTAGCCAGAGAATTGGGGAGTTGGAGATTCCCTAAGGTTGTATCCTGAGAAACTAGGGGCTTGGAGGCTCCTTCCAGTTGCAGCTGGAAAACAAAGGAAGTTGGTGCTTCCAATGACTGTAATTCTTCAAGACATATAAGAAAAAGCATTCTGTGGTTTTCTCCCAATCTGGGTTTCCACGTAAAACATTGGTGTAGTGTGTATGTGTATGTTTGTTCATTTGTTCATTTATTATTTACTCTGCAGTTATTGGATGATAATGCTTCATTGATATAACACTTGGATTATATGGTTAAAAAAGATTAAATTGCTCTATTACTGATTCACCCCCCCCCTCTCAGTAATCCAACAATTGGTATCAGAGCAAGTTCCTTCATAAATTATTTTAACCACTAAAAGGTAGATCATGGAGAGTACCAACTCATATACAAATGGAATAACACAGTTTGATGGACATAAGTATGTTTTTTGGAGCATAAGGATGAGGACATATATATAGGCACAAGGATTTCAAGTTTGGCAACCAATTGTAGATGGATACACAACACCAATAGTTTCACCAACAAATGACAAAGCAGTAAAACTCAGTGAGAATAATTCCAAAGCCACAAATGCACTTTTGATAGGTCTCAGTGATACGATATTCACCAAAGTTGCACACTGTAAATCCGCTAGAGATATTTGGGACAAGCTTCAAAATATTTATGAAGGAGATACAAAAGTCAAAGCAGCAAAGCTTTAAACTTATAGAGGTCAGTTCGAACAACTAAAAGTGAAGGAAGATGAAGATATCACATCCTACTTCTTACGAGTCGATGAAATAGTGAATTAAATCATAGGATTGGGAGAAGAAATTGAAGAATTTGTAATTGTTCAAAATATACTAAGATCTCTTCCTATGAGATTCAACCCTAAGATATCAACACTAGAAGAAAGATCGGATTTGGACTCAATAAGCATGGATGAACTGCATGGAATCTTCACAGCATATGAAATGAGAACTGAGGAGGAAAATCCAGATGTAAAAGAAGCAGCCTTCAAGGCATCCAAAATATCAAAGCAAAATAAAAAGGAACAAGAATAAAATAACAGCAATAGTGATGCCTCAGAAGATGATGGAGAAGTGGCCAACTTTGTCAAAATACTAAACAAGGGATCCAACGGTAGGTATAGAAGTAAGTTCTCTTTAATTTGTTTTAATTGTGATGGTATTGGTCATTTTTCTAACAAATATCCTCATAAGAAAAAGAAAAATGATGAAGGCTACTCAAAAGGAAAACACACATATAAAGGCAAAAGAACTACAAATAAAGTTTTCAGGAAAAGATTATACACCAAAGAAGACATCTCATCATCAGATGAAGATGAAGTTAGTGACAATGAGACATGACGAGTTCTATTCATGGAAGTAAACGACTCTGACAAAGAAGACTCTGAAGAAGAATATAAAGAAGCCGAAGAATAATGTGAAGAAGTCGAAGAAGAAATTGAAGAGGCAGAAGTTGACTATCAGGAATATTTAATGTGTGCCATAGAAGTTATTAGAAGAGAAAAGAAGAAAAACAAGAAACTACAAGCAGAACTAGACAAGAAAAAGGACACTCGAGAACTAGAACAAATGATCACAAAATTGAAGGTTCAAATAGAAGAAGATAAAAGAATTGAAGAAGCACTCAAAGAAAAACTAGAAGAAAAGGACAACGATCATTGGAAACTTGGAAGCAGAGGTTGTCACACTAAGAAAGGATATTCAAAAGAAAAATATGCAGAAAAGCTCAAAAGTTCTGGATGACATTATCAGTAGTCAAAAATCTTCTCTTGACAAGTCTGGACTTGGATACAATCAGACAGAAAAGAGATCAAGATCCAAAACAACAGAGCAAGAAACAAATCCAAGGAGCTATGCAGAAACAATCAAAGAGGATAGGAAGATATACATGGAAGATTACAGGGACACTCCTCCACCAAGAAGATTCAGATTTCAGAATCAACAACAGATAGATAAGCCTCAAGAATAAGAAGGATTCATAAGAGCACCTCCTTTCAGAAGATCTTCAACTCCCAGGTATCAAACTATATTTTTTGGTTTATGTTATGCATGTAATAATTTTGGACATAAAACTGTGAATTGTAGATCTAACAACAGGAACAGTAACAACTTTGAGAGTTACACACAAAGGGATTATTCAAGGAGACCTAGTGACACACAAAGAAGAAGTTACAACAGGTTTGAATCTTTGAGCACTGAAGTGGAATGTTACAAATGTAACAATTTTGGACACATGGCCAATGATTGCAGAATGACAGTCCCTCAAGAACCTCAACAGAATAACAACAGTCACAGACAAGAACCTCAGAAAACGACATGGATAAGAAAGAAAGATCAATATAACAATGAAGAATGCACAGTCACTCTACAAGATAAGAAGAAGAAACACGGTTGGTATGTTGACAGTGGATGTTCAAAACACATGATAGGTGATAAAGACAAATTTCTTACATTAGGAAAAGAAAATAATGGATCAGTCTCCTTCGGAAATGATAATTCATCCAAAATCATTGGAGAAGGCACAGTCTAAATTGGGAACAAGAATGAAAAGGCATAAAATTTTCGACTGGTAGAAGATATGAAACATAATATTCTAAGTGTGAGTCAAATGTGTGACCAAGGTCATAAACTTACTTTCAATTCAGAAAAGTGTGAGATAAGAAAAGAAGGTTCAAGGAAATTGGTCGGTACAGCAGCAAGAACTTCAAACAACATATATGTGTTAAGTGAAATTGGAAATGAAAAGTGTTGTCTAGGAAAGGAAGATGAAAGTTGTCTATGACATAGAAGAATGGGTCACGTGCATTTTTATAACCTTGTCAAAGTCAGCAAAAGAGAAGCAGTCAGAGAAATGCCCAAGATCAAGAAACCAACCAACACTTTATGCAAGCATTGTCAACAAGGAAAGCAAAAAAAGACCGGGTTCAAATCAAAGGAATATTCAACAACAAGACCACTGGAAATTGTGCACATTGATCTAGTTGGACCAACTACAACAAAGGGCTTAAAAGGTGAAAAATACTTTATGTTATTAGTTGATGATTATACAAGATTGACTGCAGTTTTTTTTCTCAAGAACAAGTCAGAAGCTTTTGAAAACTTCAAGATCTACAAGGAAATGGTTGAAAATAAGATGGATTCAAGAATCAAATGTTTGAGATCTGATAATGGAGGAGAGTTTACTTCAAAGGAATTTATGGACTACTGTAGCAGTCATGGAATAAAAAGACAATTCTCCGTTGCTAGGACACCTCAACATAATGGAGTTGTTGAAATAAAGAACAGGACATTACAAGAAATGGCTCGAACAATGCTAATGGATTCCAAATTGATAGATATATTTTGGACACAGGCAGTGCATACAACATTTCACATTCAAAACAGAGTAATGCTCAGAAACAACACTGATAAAACTCTCCACAAGCTATGGAAAGGAAGACCAACAAATGTGAAGCACTTTGGAGTTTTTGGAAGCAAATGCTACATCAAAAGAGAAGATGGAAAAATGGTAAAGTCTGACTCTTGTGTGGACAAATGAATATTTGTTTGTTACTCAAGTACATGGAAAGCATACAAGTGTTACAATCTAAGATTGAACAAATATGTGGAAAGCATCAACGTAAAAATTGATGAAACATGCAGACTAGAATCAAAGGAAGAAGAAAACAAATCAATGGAACAACTTTTTGAAGAAGAAGATGAAAAAGAAGTAGAAGAGGAAGATGAAGATGAAGAGAATCCGACAAAAGCATAAGAGAAAGTTCATAAAGTATCTCCAAAGACACCTAGCAAATGAGTAGAGAAGAATCATCTTTCAGATCCGATTATTGGAAACAAAGATGCGGGAGTTGAGACTAGAAGAAAAATCCGTTCACCAGAACAAACCCACCTAGCACTCTTATCTACAATTGAACCAAATTGTTTTGAAGAAGCCAGCAAGGATGAATTTTGAAATAAGGCCATGGCTGAAGAATTGGATCAAATAGAGAAAAATGACACTTGGGAATTGGTTCTAAGACCAAAAAATAAGAATGTGATCGACACAAAATGAGTTTTCAGGAATAAATTGAATGAAGATGGACATGTTACAAGGAACAAAGCTAGATTGGTATGTAAAGGATATGCACGGATTGAATGAATCGACTTTGAAGACACATTTTCCCCAGTTGCCAGAATGGAAGCAATCCGTTTACTTTTAGCTTATGCATGCTCCAAAAATGTTAAAGTATATCAGATGGACGTAAAATCATCTTTTTTGAATGGGGAACTTGGAGAATTCTACATTGAACAACTAGAAGGATTTCAGTTGTCAGAGAATACAAACTATGCATGTAAATTAAAGAAGGCCTTATATGGTCTAAAACAGGCTCCTAGAGAATGGTACTCTAGATTGGATAAGTATCTGGAGTAGGCAGGGTTCAAAAAAGAAAGTGCAGACAATAACCTCTACATCAAGGTAATATTTTATTAATTGAAGTTTATGTTAATGATATTATTTTTGGTAGTGATGATGACAGGTTAAGCCAGAAATTTTCAAAAGACATGCATAATGAATTTGAAATGTCATTACTTGGAGAACTATCCTTCTTTTCGGGACTCTATATATGTCAAAACAACCAAGGAATCTTTATTTCTCAAACCAAGTATATTAGAGAAATGCTAAAGAGGTTCGGAATGGAAGATTGCAAACCAGTTATCATTCCCATGAAATCCAGTTGTAAGTTGAGCAAAGATGATGATTTGAAGTCTACAGATCAGAGGCAATACAGGTCAATGATTGGCAACCTAATATATGTGACAGCATCAGGACCAAATGTAATGCAAGTATTTGGACAGGTGGCACAATTTCAAGCAGCACCAAAGGAATCACATGTATTAACAGTAAAGAGGATTTTCAGATATCTGAAAGGAACAGAAGAGTTTGGATTATGGCATCCAAAAGGAAAATATTTATCACTTATTGCCTACACAGATGCAGATTGGGCAGGTTATATTGATGACCGACGAAGCACCAGTGGAGCAACGTTTTACTTAGGTGAGTGTTTGGTATCATGGATAAGTAAGAAACAATCATCAATATCTCTATCTACAGCCGAGGGAGAGTATCTTGCACCCGCAACATGTTGTACAAAGGTTCTTTGGATGAAACAAACTTTGACAGATATACAGGTTGAGTATGATGAGTCCATTCCAATATATTTTGATAATACAAGTGCCATCAATATCTCAAAAAACCCAGTGATGTACTCCAAGATGAAGCACATTCCAATCAAGTATCACTTTCTACGGGAACAGGTTGTAGAAAAGAACATCATAGTTGAGTATGTGGGCACAAAATAACAAGTGGCAGGCATCTTTATAAAACCACTTCCACGGGAAGCCTTTGAATATCTTCGCCAAAGACTTGGAGTTATTTCTACTCCAAAATGAATGATTTTTAAATTATTATCTTATATGTCTTAGATATACATGAGGAAGCACCATAAGAGGATAGTTCAGTCAGGGGGAGAAGCCCCGGATGGAAATATACCTTTGCCATTGATGACAAAGGGGGAGAGATTTATCAGATGCAGAGGACAGAGGCATGGTTCCAGGGGGAGCAGATTTATCAGATGCAGAGGATAGAGGCAAATTTAACAGATATAGAGGACAAAGGCATGGTTCCAAGGGGAGCATGAGTGATATTATTTTATTATTGCATTAGAGTGTTGCCATCAATGCCAAAGGGGGAGATTGTTGATTAAGGTTGGTTGTCATTGAGGTCAACCCTTGAAGAAATTCCCACAACACGAAGTTTTGGGTAATGGAAACATGATTATTTGATGTAAATTGGACTCATTATTGTCTTTTCATGGTTGATAAGAAGTAAATATGGATGAACTCCAAAGTGGTCCTCTTATGGTGAAAGTCCTCATGGGAAGACGCTTTGCGAAGTAAGAGAACCCATGCTTAATTGTGGAATAATGAGATGAAGGACGATGAATTTGTCAGGTAAACTATCCTAGATGGATATTTCATGTCATTCCATTTCCGGTGGTATGTGTAACGTCACATAACTCCTCACGGTTAGAGAGTTATGGCCATGAGAAGTTGGAGACCCCAGGTTTGGGTAATGGACCCAAGTTTGTTTAATGGATAATGATATGAGTTATGATATATTTTCAGATAATACTATTCTATATGGATATTACATTTCATTCCATTTCTGGTGGTATGTGGAACGTCACATTACTCCTCACGGTTTGATAGTTATGTCCTTACGAAGTTGGAGGACCCTCATATGTCATCTAGAAGTCCCAAAAGGTCAAAGTAGTCAAAGTGGTTTAAGAGATTTTAAAAGGTAAATAATAAAGTGAAGTAATTAGTGTATTATAATTCAAAGTGAATACAAAATAAATTATTTCAATGATAAATTTAATGAAGAAATTAGAAGTGGGTTAACCCTAAAATAAGGAAAGTGGGGCCAAGTGACCTAGAAGATGTTTTTAAGAAAGCTACTTGGAGAGTATAAATAAGAGGCAAGGCTCTCTAATTGTAATTAAACTTGAGCATATTGAATATATATAGGTGTCTGAGGTAACCAAGGATATTTAAGCCAGAATTCTGAGGGAAGGTGAAGAAAAGAAGGCTGAAATGCAAGGAAGGATAAATTCTTTTGATGGTGCTTTCTAAGGTATGTTATTTACAGGTCATCTCACCATTTTTGCTATAAAAAAATTTCTATAATGATTCAGACAATGAAATGGATATTCCATTGATAAAACATATCCAAGTATATGTGGTAAAAAATTCCTCTTGTGGGTCATTGTATTTTTGGAGTTACACTCCATGGAAAATAGGGTTTGTGGCTAATCCCAAAACTAGTCAAAAACAGGTGTTTCGGGTAAAAACGTCATAAATTATTCATAACAGATCCAAATTTAGTGAAACTAAATGTGTTGGTAAGGGTACCAAATTTAGTATGCTTTGTAATAGCTTGATATCAATTCAACAAATATTCCGTGCGGGGAACGCTCTACAAGGTCGCTCTCTAGAATAAGCCAGATTTCAACAAGGTATGTCATTTTTGCTATAAATCCTTTTCTGTGAGGTTCCAAGTAGTGACACCTAGAGGAATTTCATAAAACACACAGAAGAAAATTGTGTATCAGTTTCAGATATGTATACATTACAAGTACAAAGTTGTGATTACTTCAAGTTAGGGTTGTTGACTAATCCAAAACTAGGCATGTGAGACTAAGGAAAAGTTTGATGAAAATGCTAGTCTCTTGTTGTTGAAGTTAAGGAAGGTTTCTAGGAATGTGATCATATAAACCAGGTCTATTACAGAGCTACAAATCGTATTTGGATGATGAAATTGATGAATGCTTTTGGCTGAGGTACATGTTGAGTACATGGTTGAGACAAGTAGTTGATGAGTTGGCACATACATGAGGTGTATAGTTGATGATGTTGGAACATATTGATGAGTAATATTTGATGAGTAGTTGACACATGATTGGTACATACTTGGTACATGGTTGGATGCACTTTTTTATGGTACAGGTTGATTACAGGTTATTTGGTACAGGTTGGTGCATGGTTGATGCACTTGTTTATGGTATAGGTTGATTACAGGTTGAGGTACAGGTTGATGCATGGTTGATGAATGGTTCATATTTATTGGTATAGGTTTACAGTGGTATATCACACAGTGACAGGTTGATAGTGGTTCCATCATTCTACTTCTACTTCAGGGTGGCAGGACGGGGCAAGGATAGGTGGTTGTAACCACCTTCCGGTTCTAGCCGAAGAACATAGGGGGTTGTAGCCTCCTTCTGGTTGTAGCCAGAGAATCGAAGAGTTGGAGCTTCCCTTGGGTTGTAGCCTAAGAAACTAGGGGGTTGGAGTCTCCTTCTAGTCGCAGCTGGAAAACAAAGGAAGTCGGTGCTTCCAATGAATGTAATTCTTCAAGACATATAAGAAAAAGTATTCCATGGTTTTCTCTCGATTTGGGTTTCCACGTAAAACATTGATGTAGTGTGTATGTGTATGTTTGTTCATTTGTTCATTGATTATTTACTCTACAGTTATTGGATGATAATGCTTCATTTATATAATACTTGGATTATATCGTTAAAAAGGATTAAATTGATTTATTACTGATTCACCGCACCTCTCAGTAATCCAACAATTATTTGTTCTTAACCTTTGAATTTGATGTCCATATTATTTTTCTACAAGGGCCTTATAGGCTAGAAACTTGTCAAAAACTTTGCTCTTAAGTTTTAAGAAGTAAACCCAAGTATGTCTACAAACGTCATCAATGAAAGTTTAGAAATACTTGCACCCAAAAAAAGAAGGAGAAGAAAGTGGACCACACAAGTCACCGTGAACAAGTTGCAAAGGGCCTGAGGCGTGCCAAGAGGCATGTTTGTCAAAATTGTCTTGATGATGTTTTCCAAGAACACAATCAACATAAACACCATCCTTGCATGAAACAAGAGGAAGACCAGTCACCATTTGTTTATTACATAGTTGTTGTAATGAGAAATATTTTAGATGACCAAACTGCTCATGCCAAAGTTTGCTCAAGTCATTGCTATGAGCAACAAAAACTGATGGAAAAGATGATGACCCAAAGTTGTCAAACTTGTACAACCTGGTAATATCATCAACAATTTCGGTTGCAAGAACATGATGAGAATCTTTTATATCCTTGATTATAACTTGGTGAGGTGAAAACTCTACAATTTTACCTTCACCTAAATTAGTGATTTGATATACTTATAGAAGGTTACAGGAAAGACATGGAACACATAATACATCATTGAAATGACCAGTATCTACCTGAACTGTTCCAGATGCTACAACACTAAGAGATCTATCATCACCAACAAATATTTTCTTGGTGTTACATTCATTTAGAGTATAAAATATGGCTTTCTCCTTAGCCATATGATAAGATGCTCCATAATCAATAAGCCACTCATCAGAAAAAAGAAGTAGAAGTTTTATTGAAGGAGAAACCAAAAGCGAAAAGTGTATGTCCATGAGAAGAATAAGAAGAAGTAGAATCCATAGTGATGTTGTGCTTCTTCATCGTTGCTTCTAAAGTTTCCATATTCTTGAAACATTTGGACTCATCATGACCATATTTCCCACAAAAGTTGCAATGTCTGTTAGTCTTATTATTTTTAGGATTTAATCCTTTGTCACCATTAGGAGTTGAAGTTGTCTTAGTGGGTTTGGGACCCTTGTTTTGCTTGTTGTTGTGGTGAGGATGTTTCTACTTGGGATTCTTGGGTTTATCTTTATGTTGGATGACTAAGGATTTTTTGGAGGTACCTACAGTGCTGATCACTCCAATTTGTACAAGTTTATCTTTCTCTCTAATCAAAGCATCATAAAAGAACTCAAGAGTGGGTTTTTGATAAGCTTTCCCTAGATCCTCTCTCATGGCATAAGAGGTACATAAAAACACATAATATGCACTACCTATATTAGAAAGAATAATATAGATGCAATGCTCTTCCTCCAACTTTATGCTACACTCTTCACATAAAATTCTAATTGTTTTAAACTTAGATAGATAGTCTTCAATGTAAGAAAAATAATTTGGACTTAAGGTAAATATCTGATTTTCTAACTGATGTGCTCAAATAATATTGTGTTTACCAAACACAGATTCAAGCTTTTCCAAAGCTTCATCGGGGTCATCAATTTCTTGAAGGTGGAACCTTAAATCAGGAGAGATGGACATTCCGATCAGTCCACATGATTCATCATTCCTATTATCCCATTTGACTTTCTTTTCATAATCAATGTGTTCTTTTTCCTTTCCCAAGGAAATCTGGTACATGATTTTACTTCTTAATAAAACATCCATATGGGATTTCCATTGGAAGTAATTGGTGCTGTTAAGAAAAAGATAACTAGAAGAATTCTTATTAAATATGAAGATAATATGGATTTAAAAATTGAAACTAATGATCTGGATGAATATATCTCAAAAAAATAGGCAGTTTTAAAAAAAATGGCACTGAAAACGGACTTCAGATGTGAAAGTTATGCCCTCACTTTTACAAATAAGTCATTTTATGAAGTGACCCACTTTTACAAAAAGAAATGGGGATGACTTTTACAATTAAGTTACTTTTTAAAATAAAGTTGCATGAAAAATAACTAACTTTAAAATAAAATATTAAATATACTTATAGTGATTCACTTTTATACTTGAAGTGAAATACACTTTACAATGGATGCATGAACTTTTAAAAAAGAAGTAAAACAAAGAGATTTGAACTCAAGACCTTTTACTTAATAAGGAAATTTTTAACCAACTGAGCTAGAAAAACATATTGTATTGTTTAGAAGGAGGATTGGGGTTGTTGTTGTTATTGTTGTTGAACACGATCTCGGTTAGCTTACTCGGAAAATGCACCTTTTCCGAACTGGTTATGATTTTTCGAGATTATACAAGGCACAGGAAAAAGAGAATATGCAGATCCAAAACAATAGAAACCCAAAAATAAAAATAGAAAACAAAAATAATACTCTGCAAAACTTTAAAAAGTGCGTATTTGAGATTATACCTCGAGGTCTGACTAAAATGGACATATCTTGGGAAAATGGAAACCTTTTCGAGTGAAATGAAAAGTGTTCCTAATTGAAATGAGTGTTTCAGACACAATGGAATAGTCCTCTTAGCCCATAAATGTACATAAATGGAAAATACTAGAGATGAGGCAACTCAGCTTCATGATCTCGATCTACAATAGGAGCGGGTATTCAAACAGGCTCTAATACCATGTTCGACAACACATGTATTCCAAAATAGGATGAACACCTTTAGTAACCACTCACACAAATAGATCAAATATCAACACACTCATATTTTTATGTGGTAAAACCCCCACAGGGAAACGTCCATGGCCCCAGCCAATGTGGCCACTTGGAGAAATTTATTAATGCAAAAGAAAAATATTACAAAGAGATTTTACAAGAGAGTTTCTCACAATTGATCATCGACAAATGACCCTCCATTCTCTTTAAATAAATATCATGGACCAGTCATGTGTTAAGCCACAAATCAATGTAGTTTTTAAGATTGAGGAGAATATGAACCATCAAATCACTCTATGTCGGGAACATATCGTGACTGTTGGATTTCGTAACTACAAATGCATACTAAAGAAACACACTTTTACCTAACGACACATTAGAGTAGATATTAACTAACTCCTAAGTGTATAAATATCCTAACAGTTTTCCAATTCTCAAGGGACACTATGAGGGTCAAGGGAGTGATATCCCCATTTCCACCCTGATTTTGTTTTTGTAAATATTTAAGAATTTGGCATAGTTTTTCTCTAAACCCCAACAATTCTCTACATGTTACCACTGACACAAAACCTCATGGATTTGAACCAATTTCATTTGATTGTATGATCCATGATGGTCGCATGTTTTCTTTTCCCTAGTTGTGTGAAGCCCCCTTTTTTATACCTTCACATTCTCCATGGATCAACTCCATAAAGATGGTCTTGTTCATGTTAAGTAGGTTTAAAACCATATGTAACATTATACATACAAGTTGAATGGCATATGTTAATGGCCTTTGCATGAAACCCCTAATTTCTATTTAGTGGACTTAGGTTTTATTGTTCACTTGGGTGATTCCATGTGACATGATTTTATGAGTTGATGGAGTAGTGGGACCCTCATTTCCTTATCTCCTCAACCAATTTCTTTTTCACTTTGGTGAGAAACTCCTACCACTACAATTTGGGTTGTCCATGTGTTTTTCACAAGACAAATTTTGGTCGTTATTGGTGAAATGGGTACCTCCCCTCTCGAGACTCTCCCAAATGCCACAAGAGGTTGTGGTCCATTGTTCTAAATCAACGAATGAAACCTGATATATTCACGAAAAATTTGGACCCCTCATCCAATACATTATAAATTTTTGCATATGAACAAGGGACTTTGATTTATCACAATCAAACTGATTCCCACATGTTTTTGGCAAGTTAGGGAATGAAGCCCCTCGGTTCATACAAATTTCCATTGATCCTCCCAACTATGAATTTGTTCCTTGCAAGTGTAATCTCATTCATTTTTAGAAAAACACCTCCCACCCCATTAAGATACGAGTTCACTATAATGTTGGATATCTTCTTCGACATCAATATCCCTTGAGTGTGCATGTTGATTCCTCTTTAGAGAAATGAGTTACTCACAACTTAGTAATGTCACTCACACAATTCTAGGAATTAAATCATTATGGATAGAGTCACTCACACAAGTCTAGAACTAATCATGCTTGATACATATTGGATCATCATACAATTTTCATCTATCTTGGTACTTTTTGGGTAGAAAAAATGGAGGAATTAGCTTGCAAGGCCATTTTAGAGGCATGTTTCAATTTGTAAAATTGGGGTTTGAAACCTTTTAGAGGCATTTTGGGGAATTAAATGGAAATTTTTGGGGTTACATTGTCCAAAAATTGTGCATACACCCTTGATGGTATTCTACACTCTGATACCTTTCCAACGATGGATAAAACGCCTCAAACAAAGCTTGTATACAAAATTTGTGTCTCTCAGAAATTGACCTATCTTGTTAACCACCATGGTATGAGTGAATTCCATGTTATCTCTCATTACTCACACATATGGGGTTATCCATGTGTGTATTTTAAAGAAGATTCTGGAATATACAAACCTAATCACTAATTGAGAGTTGAGGAAGTCAAAACCTTATCCCTAGACAGTTAACCTTAACCCTAGATTCTGGAATGTTTATATGTTGGCCAGAGGGTCGTGGGGGTGATGTCGGGAATCGCTTCAGCCCCCCCTGCAGTCCAGGACCAGGTCCTGTGGCAACCACAATACCTGGTCCTGGCCCACCGGGGGGGGGGCGATACCGGACACCAGCCCCGCCCTTTTCACATATATAACTATATACATCTAAAGTAATATATATATATATATATATATATATATATATATAGGGAAAAAGAATAATAAAAAATATCTTGAAACGCAAAAAAAAAATTAAAAAAATATAGAAAAGAAAACTTAAAAAACACTAAAAAAAAGTAAAAAAGAAACAAAAATAAAATAAAAATTCAAAAAATTCAAGGGATTTTTTGAATTTTTTGAATTTTTATTTTATTTTAGATCTATTTATTTTACTTTTGTTTCTTTTTTACTTTTTTTTTTTGGTATTTTTTAAGTTTTCTTTTCTATATATTTTTTAATTTTTTTTTGTGTTTCAAGATATTTTGTATTATTCTTTTTCCATATATATATATATATATATATATATATCGTTAGAAAAAGGCATAATTTTATTCCTTGTAAGAGACAAAATTACATATTGCAGGTGCTTCTGGAGCACAACACACCAAAAGTGTGTGTAAGGATCAGGAAAGTATTTGGCTATTGAAAGCCCGCATTATCTTGTCTACCATTGAAAATTACAAAAAATGCACCCAGAACAATGTGGAAAGATACTATCTACATAATATGAGTCATTTATATACAGAAAAAAACACAACCTTTGTGGTTTATGTCTACCCTCTATTGGTATCTGATTTATGTTCCTAGTGTCCAACCATTGTAGTGCTAATGTATAATAAGCTTTTTGAATCAAATTTCGTGCAGAAAAAAGAGAGAAATATCCATGAAGAGGCAGAAAAAGAGAAAAATAGTGTTGATCAAAACTTCTTGCAAGAGGATTTTTGTCTGCCAAACTATCTTCAATACTACAAGTGTCCTTGATCTTCTATAAAGGGCCTATGATAAAAGGCATTTGTGTCTTCCCCTTTTGTTCAGTAATGTGCTATTGTCCCTAAGAAAACAACAATCCCTCTTTGGACAATGAATCCTCTACCAAGTTCCTATCCCTGTAAACATGAGAGATAACCACAATATCAAAAGTGTCCAACAAACTAAATATTTCCTCCAAAATAAGACAAAGAAAAATACCGTGACAAGTTTGATGTTTTCTTGTCCAATTAATGACATTCATAAAGTCCCCGGAAATTTGTATTTGTTGTATTCCTTTTTCGATGGTGAAAAGAATTAAAAGATTCAACGCCATGAGTTCAATATAGTTGTTTTCCCCCCTGCCCAATCCCATTTTTAAATGAAAGCAATGGTTATCTGAAAAATATAGAAAAACTCCTCCTCCACAATTGATGTTCTGAGAGGCTCCATCAAAAAACACCCAAGGTTTTGATAGGTCTATAACATCTTGTTTCCTTACCCGTAAAGTTGTTGCATCTTTGGAATGCGGAAAATGGGATAGGATTGATAGGCATTCTTCTATGATTACTTCTGGAATTGAAGCTTTTTCCTTAAAAATTCTTGTGTTCCTTGCTAGCCAAATTCCCTAGCTTATTAAGAGTGGAAGAGATTTTATCTCCTTATTTCTTGGGTCACATGTCTAGTACTTCCAAGCCAACTCCAAATAATGTTTATTCCATATGCAGTGTTTTCTGAGGCTACTGGACGTTTATGTCCATACTTTCATGGTGAAAGGACATGTGATGAGGATATGGAAGGTAGATTCATTTTCATTTTTACAAAGAACGCATCTCTCTAGATCTTTATCTGACACTTATTCAGGATTTCCCAAGTTGGGATTCAATTGTTTAAGCTTTCCCACATAAATATTTTTTCTTTTGGGGGGAATTTCATCTTTCAAAGGCCCTTCCACCACCATTTGGGATTTTTTTGTAAGGGGTCTATATTCAATGCTATGTATCCCTCTTTTGGAGTATAGAAGCCTATGGGGTCTTTCTGCCACACTAATTCATCTTCCCTATCTATGAGTCTTATATGTCCTCTTATGAGTGCTACAATATAACTTTCCATCATATATGCACAAATCCAGTTTATTCCTAACAAAGTAGCATTTTTCCATCCTTTATTCCATAAATTTTTTGTAAGAGGATTAGCTAGCTGAAAAAGGTAGAATATACCATTCCTGTGAAGTTGGTCAATTAGGTCCTCCAGAATAATGTGAGAATTCCCACACCTTGGCTAGGGATCAACTCCAATAAAAAGATGATTTATTTTACCCACCCTCCAAACAACACTATCCCCAACCACTAAGAACGAGGAGATCATCACTTTCCAAATAATCAAACCATTTGTTGTAGATTTGTTTGGGGTTCTAATCCAATCTTCAATTGAAGCTGGGGAGATGTATTTTTATGAGACTACAAGAGACCACAAACTGGATACTGAAATGATCCCCTAGCAAACCTTTGCTACAAGGGCCTTGTAAAACAAGAAAAAAATTTTGAGCCCCCAACCTCCCAAAGATTTTGGCATTTCTATACTTTCCCACTTTTCCCATGGATGAGTATACTTATCTCTAGTCTCAGACCGAATGAAAGGACCATGGATCCTTCTTATTTTTTCTAGCACCCCTTTGGGAATCCATGCTAGCGACATCCAATAAACTGGTATGGATTCCAATACGGATTTGGTCAGAGTGAGTCTACATGCTCTATATAAACATCTAAAGCTCCATCCATTTAATATTTTCTCTAATTTAGTTATCAACCATTTCCAATATTCTTTCTTATAATTGTTCAACCTTAACTAAAAACCCAAGTATTTTAGTCCTTCTAAAATATCCTAAAAAGTGAAGGGAAAAAACCTCTGATATACAGCCATTTCCTCTCCATCCATTTCAGAGGTAGTGATGGTAGATTTTTGGGCATTTATTATCATCCCTGTGGCTAGTCGAAACAACGATAGAATGTCATCTAGAATTTCTTCATCTCCAACTCACCCATTGCAAAAAATGAGGACATCATCCACAAATAAGAGATGAGTGATATCCATCCATGGTCCATCTAGTATTCCTTGAAAATTCCCTCCCCTTGCTACTGAGTCTATAACATTAATTAGTCCTTCGGCCACCATAAGGAAAATTAAAGGGGACAAGGGACATCCTTGACTCAAATGCCTTTCTGAGATGAAAAAGGGGGAGGTTTCCCCATTTATAAGGACTGCAAAGGAGACTGAAGAAATGCATGCCATCACCCATTTTATAAATGAGACTTTTAAACCGAGGTGAGTAAGAAGAAGTCGGATATAAGCCAAGTTCACTCTATCATAGGATTTTGAGAGATCAATTTTTAGGATTGATCCCTTTTATCTTGCAGTCTTTAGACTATGTAGACCTTCTTGAGCTACCCCTTATTTCCTCGTGCATCTGTTGCCTTTCTAAAAACCCAAATTGTTCCTTGGATATGGCCTCCGATAGAAAAGGCTTTAGTCAACGAGATATGATTTTGGAAATAATTTTGTAAATACAATTACACAGCGATATTGGCCTAAAGTCATCAAAAGTATGACGATCATTTACCTTAGGAATGAGGGAGATAAAAGTAGTATTGAAGGGTCCATGGATTCTACCATTGATACGATATTCCTCGATAACTTTTAATAGATTTGTTTTGATTAGATATAGAAACCCCCTAGAGAATTCTATTGTCCATCCATCTGGACCAGGGATTTTATCCTTCTGGAATATTAGTAGAGTTTCTTTAACCTCCATTTATGTGACTTCGACAAATAATTCTTGATTCACTTCTTCATTCAAAACTCTTGGGATATATAAAGCCACCTTTATGATTTATGCGATATTTACATTCCTGTCCGCTTTGAATAAAGACTGAAAGTGGGTTTTGCCCATATTTTCTAGACCTTCAAAGGAAGTAATGGACCTTCCCTCCTAATCCTTTAAACTCCATATGGTGTTATAAACTCTCCTCCCTTTTGCATAGGCCTTAATTTTTTCTTAATTTTTATCTCCATTTTCTAGCCAAATAGCTCTTCTTTTTAGTCTCCATGTTTCCTCTTGTTCTGCCAATACTAGTCTATGCATGGCTTCCAGCATTTTCATATTGTCGTGAGAAAAATATTTCATGAACCTTGTCTCATAATATTCTTGTATAAGCCTGATCTGATTCTTAATACTTTGGAGCTCTTGTTCCTCTGATTTTTATTTTTCTTTTTCCTAAGGGATAGCCAGTTTTTTTATTCTTTTAAGGTTTGACGCAAATTGAATACTTGTCAGAGTTCCTTCTACATCCCTTATGTTAGTCCAATTTGACTTGACCAACTGCTAAAATCTTTCATCTTTCAACCAAGAGGAGTTGAATTTAAAGGGGGTTGTTGGCTTTTCGGGGCCTCCTTCCATTTCAAACAAAACTGGGGAATGATCTGTTTCTCCTCCACTACCAATCCATTGATGAAATTGGAAAGGAAGCATCACTAAAGGTTCAAATATCAAAAAATGATCCAACCTTTTTGCAATACGGGCCTCCCCTACCCTCATATTCCTCCAAGTGGGTAACAATTTTAACGGGGCTATATCAATAAGTCCATTGGAGTCCAGGAGGTGACTGAAGAAAACTGCTTGGTTTTATGGGTGGGCTAAGGTGTTAAGAATCAAATATTAATATAGCATAGAAAATCCTCAGAAAAAGTACTCAACGCCTTGAAAAAAAGAGAATTTCATATAATAAGCCTCTTCGAGGGGGAAACCTCCTTTTACCCCACTTAAATGTTCAAGTACAAGATGATTCAAAATGAAAATGTCTCCTTGGTATATATAGGAGACTAGGAGGTATAATTACAACTAATGG
>ML822899.1:70986-83954 GCA_009831015.1 Picea engelmannii
TCTCTTCTTTTCCTATGTAAGAGTGAATACAATGTACAAAGGAGGGTGTCTATTATCCCGTTTTCCCTCTCGAAAGAAGAAATGTCTAATCTAGAGCTACTTTCTATCTACCAGCCTTAATTGTATTAATTGCCTTCCTATCTATAACATAATACAAGTGCGCCTGGCTTTGAATGTCTTTAGTAAACGGCGGCGCAACGAATACCAAGGTGAAATTCAAAATCAAAAGAAAAAAGGTTTGCTGGCTGGTCCAGCTGTACAATTCTTTTCCTCCTCGCGCTGGTTCATATGATGAATTTCAAATGTTGCGGATGCTCCTGCATCAATAGTAGGGAAACCGTACCTCTACAAGAAAAAATGAATAGTTGATTACCTCCTGACCGCTTTGAAGACCATCTACCAAACCCTGCGGTCAATACTGCATGGGTTTTTTGTTTGAAAACACGGGTATTCCAACAGAGGATGAACACCTTTAGTAACCACTCACATAACCAGATCAAATATCAACACACCGATGTTTTGACATGGTAAAACCCCTATGAGGAAAAATCCACAACCCCAGCCAACGTGGCCACTTGGAGCAATTTATTAATGCAAAAGAAAAATATTACAGAGATATTTTACAAGATATTTTCTTACAATCGATCATCGGCAAATGACCCTCCATGCTCTCTAAATAGAGATCATGGACCAATTGGGTGTCAAGCCATGGATCAATGGTCGTTAAGGTCGAGGAGAGTATGAATCGTTGGATCACTCTATGTCGGGAACATATCGTGACCGTCAGATTTCCTAACTACAAATGCATACTAATGCAGACTAAAGAAACACACTAATAAACACACTTTTACCTAACGACACACTAGAACAAGTAGATCTTAACTAACTCCTAAGTGTCTAAATATCCTAACATCCCCCCTTAAGAACAACTTGGGATAAGATTGAAGGATTTACAATGGTGACACAATAGGAGAAGGAAGGAGGCATTAGAGCCTATCCACCCTTAATGAAAACTCCTTGAACTACTAACATATATCAAAGTTTGGAAAAATTCATTTCTGTAAGAGACTTTGTGAAAATGTTTGCAACTTTATCTTCTATAGGGCAAAAGAGCACTTCAATAACTTAATCATGAATGAGTTTTCTGATGAATTGCATGTGGATATCGATGTGTTTTCTACACTGATGTTGAACTGGGTCTTTGGCAAGCTTGATGGCACTCTGATTGTCGCACCAAAGGCTGGTCAGATGTTGTTGCTAGAATCCAAACTCCTAAAAGGATCTATCAAAGCCACAAGGACTTGCATTTACCACTACTCGGTACTCTGCTTTTGCTGAAGAAAATGCAATATCCTGGTGTTTCTTAAATTCCCAAGTGACAGGTCCTGAACAAAGGCTAAAAACATAACCTGCAGTAGAATTCTGATCATCAGGGTCATCAGCCCAATCTGAATCTGCGAAACCAAGCAATAAAGGAGTCCCCCCCTGAACTGTAATGTATCATGAACTGAAATGTACCGCAGACATAGTGAAGTATTCTTTTAGGTGCTTTCCAATGTATTTCATGGGGTCTTTGCATATACTGGGAAACAAGACCAACAACAAAGGAAAGATCAGGACATGTATGAGTCAAGTATAAGAGGCTACCAACTAACTGACGGTACAGGGTGGCATCAACTTTGGGATAATTATAGGTGGATGTAAGATTGAATCCAAACTAGAAGGGAGAAGGGGATGGTTTACACTCATCTATGTGAAAGCGACGAAGAAGGTCACAAGCATACTTAGAGTGGGAAAGAAAAATTCCTTCAATAGTTTGCAAAACTTGGAGGCCAAGGAAATAGTGCAAAAATCCCAAGGCTAGTTTTCACATGATTTAAAATTTTTGAGTCACTACCAGTAAGGATAAGGTCATCAACATAAAGGACAAATATTATGAGATGGCTTCCTACTTTCTTGGTATAGACATTAGGATCATAATGGCATCTAGAGAATCCAGTGGCAATAAGAAAGTTGTCAATTTTCACATACCAAGCTCGGGGAGCTTCCTTGAGACCATAAAGAGATTTCTTAAGGTGACAAACAAGGCTAGAGTCATTTTAGACATAGCCAGGAGGTTGTTTCATGTATATTTTTTGTTGAAAATATCTGTGCAAGAAGGTGGATTTAACATCCATCTGATGGACCACCCATTTATGTGAGGCAGCAAGGGCAAGAACAAATCAGATGGAATTCATTTTGGCTACAAAGGAAAAGGTTTCATTATAGTCAATTCCTCCAACTTGGAAAAATCCTTTGGAAACTAACTAAGCCTTGTGTCTTTCAACACTTCCATTCGATGCATACTTAGTTCTACAGACCCATTAACATCTGACAAGTTTTCTTCCTTTTGGAAGAGGTACAAGCTTCCAAGTATCATTTTCCATTAAAGAACGATACTCTTCATTCATTGTTGTATCCCAATTTGGATGACCTGAAGCTTCTGCAAATGTCCTTGGATCATGCGTTTCTGAAACCTGAGCCAAAAGAGAAGAGGCTTGTTGGAACTGTGAACATGTCTGACGCTGATCTGAAAGATCACTGACAAGATCACCAACTTATTCTCATGATGAACAGACCCATCTAGAAAGTGATGGAGTTGGTGCTGGTTCAGGTTCAAAGGACTCATCTGGAGGAAGGTGAGAAGGTGGAGGTCTATTTTCATCCTCACTGTCATCATCTGAAGAAGAAACTAGAATAGAAGAAGGCACAAACATCGAAGATGACTCGCAAGCTGAAGAAGGCACAACCATCGAATTAGGCTCGCGGGCCAAAGAATGCACAAACGTCGAATTAGGCTCACAGGCCAAGAGATTTTCATCAAATTTAACATCTCTTCTAATAATAATTTCATTGCAATGTGTTTGAAGAAGTCTATAACCTTTGGCATCTTCAGAATAACCAACAAATATACACTTCTCACTTTTAGGCTGCAATACTTTCCTTTTCTCATCACGAATGTGAGCCCATGCTATACTGTCAAATACAAGGAAGTGACTTACATCTGGTTTAATTTTAGTCCAAGATTCTTCCAGTGTTATATTTTTAAGAGCCTTTGTGGGAGTGTGATTTACTATGTAATTTGCACAGTTGATGGCTTTCTCCCAATACTTTAGACTTAATCCCTTAGATTGGTTCATACAATTAGCCATTTCTTTTAATGTGTAGTTCTTTATCTTAGCAACACCATTTTGCTATGGTGTATATGGAACAATGTGTTGCATTTGAATTCCCTGTGTAGTGCAGTAACTTGTAAAATTATTCTTCACATATTCGCCTCCATTATTTGTTCTTAAACTTTGAATTTGATGTCCAGATTGTTTTTCTACAAGGGCCTTGTAGGCCAAACAATTCGCTCTTAAGTTTTAAGAAGTAAACCCAAGTACGTCTGGAAAATTCATCAATGAAAGTTAAGAAATACGTGCACCCAAAAAAAGAAGGAGAAGATAGTGGACCACACAAATCACTATGAAAAAGCTGCAAAGTACCCGAGGCGTGCCAAGAGGCACGTTTGTCAAAATTGTCTCGATGATGTTTGTCAAGAACTCAACTGGAAAAAACACCATCTCTACATGAAACAAGAGGAATACCAGTCACCATTTATTGATTACATAGTTGTTGCAATGAGCGATAGTTTAGATGATCAAACCGCTCATGCCAAAGTTTGCTCAAGTCATCACTATGAGAAACAAAAACTGATGAAAAAGATGATGACCCATAGTTATCAAACTTTTACAACCTGGTAATATCATTAGCAATTCCAGTTGCAAGAACATTCTTAAGATCTTTTAGATCCTTGATTACAACTTGGTGAGGTGAAAACTCTATGGTTTTACCTTCACCTGAATGAGTGATTTGATATACTGATAGAAGGTTACAAGAAAGACTTGGAACACATAATACATCATTGAAATGACCATTTTCTACTTGAACTGTTCCAGATCCTTCAACACTAAGGGATCTATCATCACCAACAAATATTTTCTTGGTGTTACATTCATTTAGAGTAGAAAATATGTCTCTATCCTTAGCCATATGATAAGATGCTCCAGAATCAATAAGACACTCATCAGAAGTAGAAGTAGAAGTTGTATTGAAGGAGAATCCAAAATATGAAAGTGCATGTCCATGAGAAGAAGAAGTAGTAGAATCAATACTAATGTTGTGCTTCTTCATTGCTACTTCTAAAATTTCCATCTTCTTGAAACATTTGGACTCATCATGACCATCTTTATCACAAAAGTTGCAATGTCTGTCAATCTTCTTATTTTTATAGTTTGTTCCTTTGTCTCCATTAGGAGCGGAAGTTGTCTGAGTGGGTTTGAGACCCTTATATTGCTTGTTGTTGTGGCAAGGATGTTGCTTCTTGGGATTCTTGGGTTTATCTTTTTGATGGACAACTAAGGATTTGTTGGAGGTACCAATAGTGTTGATCACTCCAAGTTGTATTAGTTTATCTTTCTCTCTAATCAAAGCATCACAAAATTGATCAAGACTAAGTTTTTGATAAGCTGTCCCTAGAGCCTCTTGCATGGCATAAAAGGTAGATACAAACACAGAATATGAACTACCTAGCTTAGAAAGAATAAGATAGATGCAACAATCTTTTTCTATCTTTATCTTACATTCTTCACATAGAGTTCTAAGTGTTTTAAACCTAGATAGATAGTCTTCAATGTAAGAAAAATCACTTGGACTTAAAGTTAGTACTTGATTTTCTAACTGTTGTGCTTGAATAATATTGTGTTTACCAAACACAGATTCAATCTTTTCCCAAGCTTATTTGGGTTTATCAATTGATTGAAGGTGGAACCTTAAATCATGAGACATGGACATTTCGATTAATCCACGTTCTTCATCATTCCTATTATCCCATTTTACTTTCTTATCAACATCAGTTGGTGTTGTTTCATTTCCCAAGGTAATCCGGTACAATCCTTTACTTATTAATAAATCCTCCATATGGGATTTCCATTGGAAGTATTTGTTGCTGGTAAGTAAGAGATTACTTGTAGAAGCCATATTAAATATGCAGATGATATGGATTTAAAAACTGAAACTGGTGATCTAAATAGAAAGATCTCGAAAAGTTATGTGGTTTTAAAAAACGGACTTCGGATGTGAGAGTTATGCTCTTTTTAAAAAATGCATAAACGGTAACCAAATGACCACGTGATGGTGTAAGTTTCTTTATGAAGTGACCCACTTTTATAAAGAGATGTGGGGATTACTTTTATAATGAAGTTACTTCATGCAAAATAAATAACTCTAAAATAAAATATTAAAGCTATTTATAGTGATTCACTTTTATACTTGAAGTGAAATACACTTTACAATTTTAGCATGAACTTTTTCAAAACAGAAGTAACAAAAGAGAGAACTCGAGACCTCTTACTTAATAAGGAAACTTTTAACCAAATGGTCTAAAAAAACATATTGCATTGTTTCGCAAGAGGATTGGGGGTGTTGTTGTTGTTGTTGATGATGGCTTTGGAGAGCGTGCTAAAAAACAACTCTTTTCACACAAGAAAAAATATCGCTTCTGGATTAATACAAGGGCTAGATCTTGGTTAGCTTACCTGGAAGATGCACATTTTCCTATCTGTTTCTGATTTGCCAAGATCGCACAGGCACGAGGAAAAGAGCACACACAAATCTAAAATATTAGCAACCCGGAAACAAATAATATACAACCGAAATAAAACGAAAATAATACTTTGCAAAAATTGAAAAAATGTGTATTCAAGCTTTATACCTCTGGATCTAGCTGTAATGGTCGTATCTTGGGAAAAAATAAACCTTTTTGAGTGAAACGAAAAGTGTTCCAAACTGAAACAAGTGTGCTGGACGCAATGGAATAGTCCTCTCGGCACAAAAATGTACAAAAATGACAGAAAATGGAGATGAGACAACTCGGCTTCATGATCTTTATCTACAACAGGAGCGGGTCTTCAAACATGCTCGGATACCATGTTCGACAACACATGTATTCCAACAGAGGACGAAAACCTTCAGTAACCACTCACATAACCATATCAAATATCAACACAACTATTTTTTGACATGGTAAAACCCCTATGGGGAATCATCCATGATCCCAACCAACAGGGCCACTTGGTGCAGTTTATTAATGCAAAAGAAAAAGATTACAAAGAGAGTTTACAAGAGAGTTTATCACAATCGATCATCGACAAATGACCCTCCATGCTCTTTGAATAAAGATCATGGACCAATTGGGTGTTAAGCCATAGATCAATGGTTGTTAATAACGAGGAGAGTATAAATTGTCGGATCACTCTATGTCGGGAACATATCATGACCGTTAGATTTCCTAACTACAAATGCATACTAATGCATACTAAAGAAACACAATTTTACTTAACGACACACTAGACCAAGTAGATCTTAACTAACTCCTATGTGTCTAAATATCCTAACATTTTCCAATAGACAACAACCCTTTGCCTAAGGCCCTTAGTATTGGGCTAAAAAAAGATTCCATATGACCATAGGTGCGCTCTTCACGAGATTGTGGGCCGCATAATTTTGTGTGTTGCAAGTGCACATGGGTTGCAACTATCCATCTCAAATGCAAAGTTGTTATTGTTAGCTCTTCATTTTATTTTATGAGTTGTAAACCTAGTTAATTATTTATGCATGAAAATTTGAATTGTGGTATTGGGTTGGTTGTAGAATAAACTGGTTTTTTGGGGGGAGGAAAAACGATGTATGAAAATTGTTTGTGAAAATTTGTGAATGGGGAATATGCTTGAAATAAATAAATAAAAAGACTCTCTCTCTCTCTCTCTCTCTCTCTCTCTATATATATATATATATATATATATATATATATATATTATTGTTTTGGGGGGGAATTTTTATTCTTTTTTATGTTTTTTTTTCCACCGTTTTTTTAATGTTTTTATTTTTCAAATTTGGATTTTGAATATATATTTTTTAATTTATTGTTTTATGGGACAATTTAAAATCTTTGTCATTTCTATTTAGTTTTTTTTTTAATGTGTTTTTTAATGTTTTTTTTTATTATTAAATTTGGGTTTTGAATATATATTTTTAAATGTGTTTTTTTCTTCATTTAAAAAATAATAATTGTGAAGATTTTATCTTTTCCATTTATTTATTTTTTAATGTAAATTAAACAAAGGTTTGTAAATAAATTTTCAAATGACCATTTAGGGTCTAATTTTGGTATTTTTATTTGCATAGAGATTTGTTGTCAAGGCCACAGTTTCAATTAGACAGTAATTAGCTATAATTTTAACATTTTGAAAAAAAAAAAAACCTTTAGGTAGTGTCACTTTTTTATTTATGTGTTGATTTTAAGGTTTTTCTGAGCAACTATTTGATTTTTCAATGTTATGCTTGAAAAAAGTTGTAATTTTGACCCGATTAGAAAAAATGGTGCTATTGGTAGCACCACTTTTTGATTTGAGGGTTGTTTTCCATGTTTTTTTATGCAAAAATATGGGTTTTAAGGGATATAGTTCTCGTTTTGAAATCACAGTTCTACTTAAGTTGGTAATTTTGTTACCAGGCCACTAGCAGGAGAAAGGGTTCCTTTCTTTTGTATTGTACTCATTCAATAGTTGAGAAGAGCATCAAAGGAGTGGTATTTTGAGGGCATACCATAGGAGGTAGAAGATTCTATAGTAGTTGTTTAGGCCATATTGTCAAAGGAAACTTTACAATGAGTGCCTCTTTCTTTGTACTTGCTTTCCATAACTGAAGAAAAGAGATCAAAGCATAGGACTCACCTTCTAGCTAGGTTTTCTCACGTATTGGGTTTCCCAAGATACATATTGTGTTCAATTGTGTGGATGTTGTGTATGTGTTTTCATGTTCTTTCATTTTCATATTCAATGATTTTCATATATTCAAGCAAACTAGTATTTAATTAATGTAGGATCTAAGGAAAATTAGTCTACATAGTTTAACATTTCATAATATTATAAGATCTAATATGTTGAGTTGTTCCACTATAATATCCATGTTAGTTTATATATCAATGTATAATTCCCATGAATCTATTATGCAACTTTCCCAAGAGTTCAAACACACCTAAATGACCACACACAATGGTGAATAATGCCATTCCCTTTGCATAAATTGCCCATACTGGCCCATCACTGAATATGAGCACCACTATGTGGCATCTATGCTCACACACCAAGCCCCAGGTCAGGTATCCACTTAATGGGGCATCACAATTCCCTCTCTTAGGAGACTAAATTACCATATTTCCAAATAGAAGGTCTCCATGGATTACCAAAAGTAATAAATTCATGCATAGGTGTGATAATAAGAATGCAACAAAAATAATCATGGTTCAACACATTCCACGGAAACCAAATTCCCCATGACCATATTTAAACATATGTAATATCCTCATTTTTAATCTCCGGTTTAGTGATGTATGGCCACAAGCCAAGCAATGTAATATGTAAACTTTGTATCTCTTAATAATAAAATAAAATGTATTGTTGACTACAGATGGACTCAGACAAATTCATGGGGAATAATTTTCCACAAGAGAGGAGAAGATATAAGAAGGGGTCCAAGGGGGAATTACCCATCTCATTTAAACTCAAAACCATCTTTCTAAATTATTTTTTACTATGAACCTTCTATTTTTCTGTTGAGTGTCCCAAGGCCCAATCATTGAATACATGTAAGAGGGTGGGTGTGTGAAGTAACCTCATGAGGTCTAATTACAATCAATAATAGGAATTGGGAGAGTCAACATCCAAGGAAAAATAAATTGTATGGGAAAAGAGAAAAAAAAATGCATATTTTTGGGATAACAAGATAGTTCTACATGTTAAATCTTAAAGGAAGTCATAGTGGGTATGTATAAAAACGTGTTGGTGTTGTAATTTCATGGAGAGATAGGTTGTAGGCTTGTGAGTAATATAAAAATTGTTAAGGGATCAAGTGATTTGTTGTGGTGAGAATTATTGTTGCAACGGTAGATTCTTGGAGTCCCCAGTAGAGAGATTTATTGTCCAACATGTGTTGGAGCCTTGGAGGGAAGTGGGATATCCTGAGGGATTTCATGGTAGAGAAGGGGATCCCATTCCTTAGGTTGTGTAGGTTGAGGGGAAAGAGAAATGATGGATTGGAATGACTATAGGAATTAGTTGTTGAGAGGGGACAATATCCATCCTTAGGAACCATCGTCTCTTGTGGATTCATAGCCTCATCTCGGTGGTGACTTGTTGTTGAGTATTGGAGAAACAAGTCTATGGTTGGGAGGAACATTTGTCCTTTGTAGTGGGTTGCATATTTTGTTATTAATATATATATTTTTTATCTAATATGTTTATTTATGTTAAATTCTAAGATACATTGTTGTGCATTTCACTTTGAGTCTTAGCTTATCTAGTGTTTCATGTTGTGGGTAAATGATGCATTTGCATTTGTGTTTCATGTGATTAAATGTTATTGTATATGTTTAATTGTTTTTTTTTTCAAATAAAATGAAGATATTTTGTATATAAAGGAAGTTGGGCCAAAGAAAAACAATGGTCAAAATAGATACAAAAATTGGCTCAAATATGTTTCAGTCATATGCTAATGTTCTAACATAAAAAATACTAGATACCTCCTTATACATTTGAGCAGACTTGCTGCTATATACTTTGACAAATTGACCAAGAAAAAAATGCATTTAAAATACATATTTTAAACAACAGATTCGTTGTCGGGTATCTCTTGGAGTTCACCATGGTTGGTTTCATTTTCTTCAATTTCCATTGGATCCATTTCTCAATATCCCTGTACATCTCTTTAATATTCTCTAACTCGGGTTCTGTTGCAAGTTGATTGTTTAAACATGAATAGTTAATTATGACTTTAAGGCTTCACCCCCATAATCAGTTGTTGGAATTTACAATTAAACAATAATACATTTACAATGTTTTTATGTCATTGCATGGCAACCATAAATCATGATTAATTACATATAATCATAGGTTTAGAAAGGGGGGGTGTTACAATCCCATCCTCCTTCAAAGGAACATTGTCCCCAGTGTTCTTTTTCAGTACACATGTCATGCCTTTATCCTTTAGCTGCTCCAGCATCATCTTCCTTTTCTTCATAGTATGTTCCTTTCCCAGACTCTTGGCATTATTACATGCCTACAAAACTTTCAAACAACAAGCATATTAATCACAATTTCGTGCAAAAACATTTCATTATTGTTCATAACTCAAGAGGAAATTCGTATATGAACACAATAATTATCTATGCAGTTCATAGATCTGCATCCATATGGCTATCATATCTACTTGACTCACTATTTTCCTTGGCATACCCATTGTGTGCATGATCCCAATAAAAACAATGACAAAATTTTAAAGACTCCACTAAGTTCTTTCACATGAGCTATCGAAGTCTCCCCTTCCTTATGGTCACTCACCCTCCAGTATCAGGCTCAGGCATCCCCTTATTTTCTATACAGTCCCTCGGGTGATCCATATTTCCTGCAAAGGCTTTCTCACACAAGAAGAATTTCACAGACTTCATTGAGTCTTACAGTTGAGGCATCCCTCACGCTTTCTGTGTTGAGGCATCCCTCATGCTTTCTCTTCCAAGGTGTCCCTCTATATTGATCTGTCGAAAGTGTCCCTTCATCACGTGTCACCACGACACATCATTCTATGGGGATCATGTCTTATCGCATGGTTCTCATGTCACTACAATATACTTTTTCCATGATTTCCAACTTGACAACCATCATCTTCCCTCCCTAGACAAACCTTTCATCTCACATGTATCACATTCATACAAAACTTCATGATATGTTATCATCAATTTCAATCAATTTTCTTTCAAATTTGTCACCCACATATTTCTAATTTCACATTTTCAATTTCAAATTTGTTCCACATAGGAACTAGATTCACAAGTATGAGATTTCCTTCTCATAACAGTTTGGCTCTTTCATAACCAACAAGCATTGGTATCCCTTATGGACATATTTTTCTGCCACAACTAGGACCCTTCTTCCTCCAATTATGTCTTCACACAACCAAACCAATTGTTATTTCTCATGCACATTAAATTTTCCTTACATACTTGCATTGGATTTCGAACAATTTTCAAAATTTGTGTATACTAACAATTGCATCACATTATTCTATTCAATGATATAAAATATAAAGAAAATACCAATGCTTACACATGCATTACTTCAACATACCAATCCATTTCAAATGCAATCAATTCATCATATGAATTTAACCAATGTGTCAATGTCCATGGCCACATTTACACACAATGCACCCTTGCATTGATTTTCATTTACCACAATTTATGTGAGGTACTTTTCCATAGTGAGTTGGATTTCAACCAATTTCTCACCTCATGGATTATCTATCTACATTCATTATTACATAAGGATTGTTCCTCTTGCTTTGAGCTGATCATAGCTTCAAATCATTACACATGAAACTAAAAGTTTCACACAAATTCCTTTAAGCATTCTTTCTTTACTAGTAACCAGGGTGCCAACACTCATGACCACCCAATTCCTTTATTTACCATTGTTATAATTATGGTAGGATATTGGAAGATCCTCCTTACATGATCTGCAGTCCATTACCCACCCTCTCATGAAAACGTTCATTTCCTCAATGCATCCAGTCAACAATATTGTTCCCAATCATTCCCGATTGGTCAATGCATTCATGACACATTAATTTATGATTTTTCTTAAAAGGATCTCAATCATCCTTGACTGTCATAGGTTCATCCTTTAGTCCTTCAGGTCTCTCTTTCCCGAATCATACCCTACTTGGGTATCATTGGTATACAACAACCACTCTAAAAATACATGCATATCATTAAAATAATAAATATTTCAGAAGTGATTCTTACCCAATCCTTTTTAGTTCGGATGCCACATGGGAATGAAAATTTTGTACATGTTCTATATGCCAACAACCTCCCTTTCATCAATCTTTCAACAACAACCTTCTTGTATTTCTCCTCTTCTTGAGATTTTCAGCCATTGGTAGTTGTCATTCCTAAACAACTGCAATATTTTCTACACATTCATGCATCATTACTATTAAAATCACATCAATTGTCATGTCCAACAAAAAATGTAAGTACCATAGCATTTAAATCAATATACATTTTCAGATATGTCCTACCATATCTATATGCACTCCATCACATTATCCTCAATATTTTTCTGAGTGCAAACATGAAATATTTCAGTTGTCTCCATTATCATGTAGTTATCAGAATTCTCATGCCAAAACATTTACATTCATCATCATATCAGTTTTTCATCCTAGATAAACATAATAGACAACAAGAAAGGAGTTAAGGGGCTCTCCCTCTTCCAACTCCATCTACAAATTCTGGAACTTCCGGTCTAGTTGAGTTATTTCTAAGGCCTCACTACCTTTAATTAATATGGATCAATCAATCCCCGGATGGGGTGTCACTCAGCGTATCGGGACATTTGGCGGTTGAAGTTACAGGGAGCCGTAGCATGGCCACGCATGCCAGGCATGTGCCAAGGCCCGTCACCCTGCCCTGTATTTAATCGCTCCACTTCGGCCATGAAGTGCATTTACATCGACGTCCTTTCGATGCACTCGCAAGTGGGTTGGGTTATTATGGAGCTCCTCACGCTTTTCGGGCTCATTCTGCAGCGGAACAGCAGTCTTCCCTGGTGCGAGCAAGAGCCATTCCCTCCTTGCCTTTCTCTGCTCCACATCCCCTTTGCAATTCTCTTCGCTTGCTCCATGCCAAGGCAGAGAGGCAAACCCCGGCGAGGCGCACTGTGGAGGCCCCGTCGTCCCTCGCCCTCCTCACCAGACATCTCCTCAGACGACTCTCAGCTCGGCTCTCAATTTGCTTCTTCTCCGGTGAATTTGCAGCCCCCGCATTTCGG
>ML822899.1:84262-122013 GCA_009831015.1 Picea engelmannii
AAAGCCCAACTCCAACGGACCGGCCGGACTGGTTTCCTCCATGCTGGGGCAGTCCGGTAACTGCGGCCGGTATGACTGTGCATTGTTAACCTGGTTTTTTTGGAAGCTCTTAATATAATAATACTTTTACTTAAAAAAAAAAATATGGATCAATCAAGCCTACTCATTTAAACATTGTTATAGATTTATTTTCCAACACAACTCTGTCTCATACATCAAATTTGTTTTTAAAGTGAGAAAAGTGTTCATATTTTCTCCTTCTTTGCTTCTGCAATCCATCCCCTTAGGGATATTCCTACTTTGTTCCTTGAGCAGTTTTAGACAAGTTTCATCTTTACTTTCCTGGTTAAATCAACATGCCACCGCAACAAGATTTTAGTTCACAAAATAATTATGAACCAATGCACTCTACACATTACCATTATAAATCAAAATGGTCAACATTCATTAGCATAACTTTCACTCATGCATTATATTTTAACATGTAATCTAATATTCTTTTATAAATAGGCGTTGCATCCAATTTCTTAATTATCAACAGCCATTAAGGTTATGATTTTTTTTCTCCTAACAAAATATTTACACAGTTTCTCCATGGGAACTTCTTCAACATGAAACTCTCTTGTTTCCTATCCAAATGGTCTGAAATGACCTCAACCTTGAGTCAGTCTCAACTTCATTATTTCAAATTTCTATCCAATATTCCATAAGGAATATAAGCATGCATTATTATTATGCATTTCAGACTTACATTCAAACATGTACACCCATCAATTTCATTTATAATGTATTTTGTGCACTTAGCCACATGCATCAACATATTGTGTGTCTATCATAGGCACACTTTACAATTTTCATATGTATATATATTTAAATAATTTCACTCATGATTTGTTCACAGTTGTTTTTTGTGAAATACTCAAAGGAACAATCGATCATTCTTGATCCTTGCTCTTGGAATATTTTACACTAGCTTTTATTGAGGGGTGAAGCACACCTTCCTCAAGATATTATTTGAACAAGACAGTTCAGACCCTTCTACATAGGTTCAGTGATGCACCCATTTGCTTAATAAGATCTGGCAAGTACACATCTTGCCTCACAACCTACTTGATTAGGAATTCATACCATGCCTTTAGCATACATATACTCATATTGTATATGTGCATCACTTGCACAATTCTATATCACCCTATTCATTATTTTTAATTTTACATCATTTTTTTCTAATAAAAACTTACAGTCATCCACATGACTAGTCTCACAGACATATTCATATTTATGTGGTCTTATTTCTTTGAAACAACCAACAAGAAGTCACTCTTTCTCTTCCGTTACAAAAGTAATCCATAATTCATAGAATAGAAGTAGGTAATTCACAACAGTACTTGGGGTGTTAAAATACCCAAATCCAACTTCTTTTCATGATTCAATTCTTCTTGGTCAATAGACATTTTTATCATGGGAATCCTTTCTATATTCCTTTCTTTGTTACTTAAGAATACCAATCCATACCCATATGGCTACCATCCACCTTTGGATGTCAATTTGGCGCATTAGTCATCTCGAAGTGTCCAAGCACTTCCTTTTCTAGACTTTATGTTAGTGCTTACCTTCTCAAGGTTACACGCAACATCATTATCAACACTTATATTTGAAAACCAATCACATGTTATCATAGATCCATTTGAATATAACATACATGCAACCATTACCATATGCCTTACATCATATTCTCATATTTCATTTTCATGCATAACCCAATACTTAGTCAATAGGCATGTACATATCTTTGTACAACTAAGAGCTCGTAAACTAGCTCATATGCCCATCTCACTTTTCTTCTTTATGAGGATTAGAAACAATCCCAAAGTACTCCTCTTTATATTTCTTAAATAGATTATTCCTGCTAAATGTTTCAACCATTATAGGTCAAACACATTGACCTTACAATTTTCCATCAGTCCTCTGATCATGAAGAGTTATACATATATACAGGGTTTAATATTTTATTAAAGCAGTATCTATTACTGCTAAGGATTCTATCAATCCATCAAGCAACAACAATTATTTTGTTTAGTATGGTAGAATTTTTGTTACAAGAAGTTCTGAAACAAAACTTTAGTTCTATAGTCCTTCTCCCTCAAGGAGCTTACACTAATGATAAACAATCATTTAGAAGCAAAGTAAATTCTTTTCAATAGGCTCATCTTGGCCTTAATATACTAGTCTTATGATTGATCTATGGACCATACAGTCATAGTGTTTTAACATCACTTTAATAATACTTGTAACACACCCAACCCCCTAAATAAACTTTTAAGGGATGGGGTATTATATTTTCCAATGACTATAAGTTTTATCAAAACAGAGCTCTAGATCAAAAGTTATGGCCCTTTGAATTTTTTGGGCCTTTATTGGCCAAATGCCTTTATACTGCCACGTGGCATCCATGTCATCATTCCCATCTGACATGGCACTGATGTGTCAGAACATGTTACCTCGTAGTATAGATGTGGTTGCAGGCATGACACTTTCCACCTATTCCACCGGGCCCTCGACCCTCCAAGCGCTTAACACTTGCTACAAAATTTCACTGATACCCGACTTGACCTAGCCTTGACACCTGTCCATCACACATAGGGATGGTGGCATTGATTGATTCCATCTTGGGACATCATCTAGTGGTATGTCGACCCTTCTACGTATTGTAAATCCCCAAAACTCTTGATCTGGGATGAGCTGGCATCTAGGACACGTAGTACTATCCAAATCCGGCCATATGTTCTAATGTGTGGCCTCGCCTCTATCTGCCACCTAGCATAACCCATGGCACTCGTACCACTTGACATGTGGAAATCGATCATGATGTGTGGCCCCGCCTCTATATTTCACCTAGAATGACACATGGTACTCGTACCACTTGACATGTGGCACTCATTTTTCACCTAGACCTTTGTCGAAATATACCAAATCAATGTGACACATGGCACTGTCGATGTGTGACATGTGGCCCTCCTACATCATGACACGTGGCTCATCCCTCATGCAACACATTTCCACTGGGAATCGGACGTCGGGACTCTTCATGTTTGGCATGCACTTCAAGAGCCCTCAATGCTCGAGATTATGAAGTGATTAATTAAATTAACCCCGATGATTGCAAGGTGATTAATTATGTTAATCTCAGCAATTACAGCTCTTGACCTTCACCACAATATCTACGATGGATTCTACGATGGATATCTATCCATTGTGTGAAATCTAAGGAGGACGTGTGTTGCCTCTAGGTAATCATGAAAGTCAGGACCTCAATGCTTTATCGACCCTATGTAAACTAAAAACTCCCCGAAGTCCACCATCCGAGGATTACGAGATATTTAATTAAGTTAATCTTGTGGTTATGAATATCGACCCCTTACCACAAGATCTATGTCTAAGATATCTTCCAAGTAGATCCGAAAAATATCATTTAAAGACACTGACACAAGATTTTAGGTCCGACTTGGCCCCACACTTAACCCATGGGTGAATCAACCTATTCCATGTGACACTCTCTACCATGATGTCTGCCCACGCTACATTTGTTTGGAATCTATGGAGGGACATGCGTCGCCACTAGGAAATCACAGACATCGGGACCTCGGCTCTTTACCGATCTCCTGTACAGTAAAACACTCCATGGTTTGGGGTGCAATTGAATTTTATCCATAGGGATCTATGGTAGATATTAATCTACTCCTAGATCCAAATTCTTTGATTTACCATGCTTACTGCAAAGCATTTTCTTGATGAGGTTCCCACATCTAGCTCAATTCCAGTCCCATAAAGATACGTGGACTTACCCTGGCACGTCTTTCCACCTTAGTGTGTAATGACTCACCCAAACTGAAGGTTGACATTTGTCACAAGACCCGAGATATGCAAATTGTGGATCACTGATCACTGATAAGGATCAACGATCCAGATATAGTGTGCATGCACAACATGCGCAAGGGATAACATGGAAGGGGACATCCATGTAACAAAATAAAAATACCAGTCTAGCAAGTGGTAACCCACCACTATAGTCACCCACATTTAATTCCTTGGAAATTTGGATGATGAAAAGTGTCATCTTCGTGACCCCGATGTCATCTCCCTCATGATCTTTATGTCATATATCGATGGTTGGAAATTAACCATCTGTCGATCCATCAGTCACAATATCTCATTGGTTTAAAAATAAATTTCGACAGTTATTTATCCCACCTTTGGACGACTGATATTTGATCCAACTCAAGGATTGATGGTTGTTGAGTCTTGTTGACTCAACCAGACATTAAATTACTTTGGTTACCATTAAGTCCTGGAAATTCTATATTCGTGCACTACACTGACCTGCAAAAGGAATATCTTAATTTCCTTATGCTCTTGTGTGTCCCACAACGGTCCTCAATCCCACAGATTTCCCTTCTTCCAACAAGAAGTATTTAACGACCTTCTTTGTCCTCCTATGTAAATATTTCAATTAGTTCACTTACAGGTTCTATCCATAGCCATACCATTTCTGTTAGTGGTAAAATCCTGCATAATTCAATTATATTTCAGACCTACCCTAGATGCAGGGATTAAATTATATTTCACATATTCAACTATCCATGGATGCATGCACATGAGGAAGCCATTTATACAATTCCTAATCACTCAAGCACAAATGCTAGTGCTAAACATAGTCATTCAATCTATAAGTTATGCATGCATATCTATAGCATTATAGGCTTCCAACCATGCATTTAAATTCAATTACATAAGGTATGTGAGATTCTTATTTGTTTATGAGTTACTTCCATCCAACTGATTGTGGGTGTTCTCCTTTCCACCCAACCATAGGCTCTGCTTGCTCAGTCAATTTGACATCAGGCCACCCTCGTTCCAAGCCATGATACCACCAGGGAATCTCTCTGAGTTTCTCATCAACATTTGAAAGTCAATCTCCTTCACACCACTATGGGTATAATATTCCTCACCCACCTAGCCCAAGCCTCTTCTAGGTTGATCAAATTCCCTCCCATCATAAATCTCATAGATTTATCGACTCAAGTTGGGATCTTGGTTTCTCAGGCGAGCCCACACGACTCTACCTTCAATATATTCACCTGTTTCTCTTGCTCATACCATTTTCCTTCTCTATAGGTCTTCCCTTCCAAACCAAGAACTCAGAGCTCTCCTAATGTCTTCCTCTTGTTCCCTTCCTTATCATGTATCCATTTATTATCGTCTTTTCCAATTGTGCATCCCCTACATGTAACCACTTGGGAAGGCTCTCGAGTTGTCCCCTTCCTTCTTTCAGAAGGAACTCGGGTCAATCTGATATGCAAAAATGGTACTATGTAGTACCTTTGGGTGACAGTTTTCTACTGTCCTATCCAACCTTCCATACTTTCATTCATTGGGTTGGTTGGGTTTTCAACCAACAACCTCCCTCATTAACTGATTTTCCTTGAAATCGGGGCTAAGGGAAATAATCTGAACACTTCCAAATTAATTAATCAATAAGGAGGTTTGGGTTATATTTAGCATGATGAACCCCTCTTTAAGTCTTCTCACTCTTTCCTCTAGTGGTATCATGGCCATTACTTTAAGGTTTCACCCCCATAGTCAGTTGTTGGCCTTTTGAATTAAAGAATAATACATTTACTATTTTTTTATTTCATTGCATGGCAACCATAAATCATGATTAATTACACATAATCATAGGTTTAGAAAGGGCAGTGTTACATTCAAGTAGTCAATGTGTCTATCAATCGGAAAATCAACCAGCAGTCGAATATAGTAAGGTGGTGTATCGACCAACCCAACAATCGACTACGAGTTGGATGCATAGGTGGTCAGATCGAGCATCCTTGTCGAACTGACTCAACAATGTAGATTTGGCAAAGTAAACTCTAAAAACCAACAATTACACGTGGACAAGATCTTTTGCATTCTATGGAAGTTGGTTAGATATTGATGCTATAGAAAGAAGACCCCTAGGCTCATTATCATCATGGAGATTGTGCAATAGATCATGCAGATCAAAATGTGCAACATGCACAGTGATGTTTTGATCAGAATATGCTTTGCTTAAGTGATGTAATGTTGTCTTTAGACACTAGACTTTATCTTCAAAATATTTTATTCTTCTTAGATTATCTACAATACTATGTTTTCTATTTCATGTTGTGTTCCACCTATTCCCCATCACTTCTTCTCTCTTAAAATCATTTTGATATTGGCATTGGATTTCCAACTCTTCGTTTTGCTGCTGAAATGTAATTTTAGAATCTTCTAATTTCTTTTGCAACTCATCCAACTTTCCTTTGATTTGTTTTTTCTACTATGCTAGGAAAATTAGAGAATATTTAGTCCACCATTTCAATGCTTTCTTAACCATAATGAGTTTCTACTCCCTTATAAACATAGGTGTGCCAAGAATCCAGGTTTCTTAGGTGTTTTTCAGTATACGTACCACTTCTAGGTCTCTTGTTATGGACACTTGTATGAACTTGAATCTAATGTTCTGCATTTTTCTGCAAATAAAATTGGTATCAAAGTTTTATTTGGTCCTTTTTAGTAGTAACAAGACTCATCTTAATGTTGGGTACGTTACAACATTACCTTACTCTAAACATTCTACTTTTTGAACATATTTTGACCAGATTTTTTCTTGCTCAAAATCCAACCCACTGTTTGAGAGGGGTTTTCAGTCCCTAGATCTATTTATGCATTCAAAAATGCAATTTTAACAATGAAAATTTGCAATTTCACCAGCAATTGCATAGCTTGATTTTGGTGATGGTTGTCAAAAAATACCTATTTTTTCATTAAATTTCATATTCATGTAAATAGAGACAAACGAGATGCCACCTCTAAATTGGACTATAAACTAAGGCAAATGAACCAAGATATGAACTTCTTACTCCTTGAACCCAAGTCATTTGTTCTCACAACCATAGATGATTTTAGGGGCTAATTTTCGATGGTTTTTTCCAAAAAAAAATTAACCAATTTCCATTTAAAAAAAACATTTCTCAAATTCCATAGAATTTTATTTTTTTATAAAGTCCTTAACTGCTATAGACTAAAAAGCAATCCTTAACTGCTATGGACTAAAAAGCGATCCTTAACTGCTATGGACTAAAAAGCGATCCAATCCTTAACTTCTATGGACTAAAAAGCGGTCCTTAACTTATATGGACTAAAAAGCGATCCTTAACTGCTATGGACTAAAAAGCGATCCAATTTAGTCCTTAACTGCTATGGACTAAATTATTTTATAAAGTCCTTAATGGAGGAAACTGCTATGGAATAAAAAGTGATCCAATCTTGTTGCTATGTGTTCAAGATAGGCATGCATGTTAGTCCAAGTGAACTTCCCTTGCTGTGGGGGAATATTCAATAATTCCCACTCCATAATAAGCTCTTCGAGATTATGCCAAAAGTGGTCTCTTCCAAAGATCCCCCCTATTTTCTTTGCATTGTTACTGATGATGTTTAGGTCTCTTGTGATAATGTAATTTTCATAATAGTTTGAATTTCTCAAGCTTAACAGAGTGTTCTAGTACTTGGTTGTCTCCATAGGGTTATTTGGCATATAACATTGAATATTGCAAAGAGATTGTTTATTTTCCTATGTTTAAATTTGTTCAAAATTGAGTGATGGGTTTTGAAGTGGTTTTCCATACTTACCTCCTTATCATCCCAAAGGGTGCATAGTCCACCAGAGGTACCTCTAGTGTCCTTAGAGATGGCTCCACTGGAATGCCATAGAATTTTCCAGAGTTTTGTTACATCTTCGACTTTCATCTTGGTCTTCTAAATGAGGAGTATGCGAGGCTTCTCATATTTAACCAGGTCCTTGACAATCATAGTCTTAGGGGTGATGCCTAGACCCCTAGAATTCTAGGAGACCAGGATCATTATTTCAAAGGTTTGGAGTGCACACCCCATTTATGTGTTGCAGTTCCACTCTAATGCTTTATGTGTTTTGAGCCTCCTCCAATCATATTTGGAAATGTTTGTTATGACACCAGGAGAATATCTTTATTTTCTTGTTCTTCCCTAACAACTTAGGTTTCCTTTCTTCCTGATCTACATTGTAATTTTTCTTAAGAGGCTTTGCCACCCTACCCCTTTTCTCCTATGCTCTCCATTTCCAAGTTATATCATGCATGTTAGAAGGTGACTTCAACATCTTTGAAGGATTATAAATCTTTTGGTCTAGGGTCTTGCGATTCATTCCCTTCCGACATAGGTATTTCGAAGGCAACATGATTTTCCTATCTCTACTTCTAGTTTGCTCGGTTCTTCACATGGAAATGAGGAACCTCTTGGACTAAAGGTGTCTCCTTGATGACTACCTTGATGTTGATGGGGTCGGAATGACCTCCACCTCAGAATCCACTAGCTAAGACAATTATTCAAAGTTGTTGTGTGAAGCAAAAGGCACATATTTCATAGGGTTTTCGATAGCTTTGGAAGGTGATTTCGTACTAGATTTTGAAGGGCATGTTGAAGAGGATGGAACCCTATTCCCACAATGACTAAATTTGTGAGAGGTTTCTTTCCATTGATCCTCTTTCCTAGAGACATTTGGGATTGAGTCTGCTTTCTTACAATTCCCTCACAAAGTGTACATACCCATGGAAGATCTTGCATTTGAAGGACAATTGTTCATAATCCACTTGTTTCACATGTTGCCAGTTATCTAAGGAAATAACCATTTATTTTGGAATCCTTTTCTTTGGGTCAACCTCGACAAAGATCCTTGCACAGGAGAAAAAATTTCTTTAGGTTCAACTTGGTCAATGTATCCACTGATCAAATTTCCTATACATCAAAGGGCATCATCATTCCAACAGTAAAGGGGAAGGTGTGGTAGTCGAACCCACACTGAAAAAATAGAGGGCACATCGTTCTCAAGGCTGAAATCGGCAAAAGCATCATCGTTGGCTGTGTTGGAGAAGAGGAGGGTCGAGTTAAAAAAACAATGCCCCCCCCCTCTTCACGTGGATGATCAACAAGTTTCTTTTAATTAAAGTTTAAGCACGAATTACTTTTTTGAGATCTCTGTGTTGGAGAGGCTGTGTTTTGTTGTGTTCGAGGGTTTCTTGAAGTGACCATTGTGTTTTGCATCAGCACTGGGTGCTTATGTTAAAGGTTTATTATATTTGATTTTAAATATAATATGAAAAAGGGTGGAGGAATAAGGTGTGGTGAAATTTATTCACAATTTTTTTTTAAAGGTGAATTTTTAATTTTTTTTAATAAAAAAGGTGGATGTATGTATTTTTTAAAAACTACATAAGATTATTTGTCCACATACTTTTTTGAAAGGGATTTTGTTATTACAGGCAGCGGTGGTGGTTGATGCAGAGTACCAAGTTTTAGGTGGAGGTGTTGCAGGGGTTATTTCGCCTCTGGTGAACAATGCTAAGCAAGGTGATAATTGAGTGCAGATGAGCCGATCTGTTGAAGGGAAACATAGTGGAGATCTCTGTGTAGATATTCCATATCTGGTTTTTGGTGGGAGATCTGTGTGTTGCCCAGTGAAGGTGCTCAACAAATGACAGATCTATTTGTGACATCTCTGCGGTCAAACAACCAGAGATAGAAGTGTTGGTAAATGGCAGCAATCACAATAAAGGTAATGGTAAAGTTACCATGTGAACATTTTCTTTTGGAGTTGTATGTTTTGGTTATATGTAATTGGGCATATTTTTATAAGACCTGGTTAGGCATGCGTACCCCCGGTTCTGTTAAGTCATATATGAAAGTATAGATTTAGGTAGACTAAAGAAGGGTTGGGGAGCATGAGTCATAAATTAAAACCTTGTACATAGGTCTACAGTTGTAGGTTTCGGGGATTATTGGTTTCCCGTGGTATGTTGTCTATAGAATTGCATCTTATGGGGCTCGATGAAATTCCATTGTAAAGTGGCTTGCAGGTGAGAAGTGAAAAACTCATTCGGCAGTCTTGGCTGGATTTGTTCAAGGTTTCGAATACTTTGTTCGAGGTGGAGAACTGAAGGTGCCCTAGTGAAAAAATTGAGTCAATAGAAAGGCTGATGTGTTTATGTATTGACACGTTAAATCAAGGGTTTGAGAACACATGATGGAGGCAGGTTCATATTCCTTTGAATTTTAGAAATTATTGCAGGACAATTGGGGTCAAATGACATCTTTAGTAATGCCAAGTTGCAGCATGAGTTGTGGTCAGAAGCAGTTAAGTGTTGTCTAGAAAATCGGTCACCATTAGTTGCAAAAGGTTGGAAGATTCTGGAAGAGGTATATTGAACATGTATTCTCTTGTGATCACTCAAGTTTTTGAAATTGCTTGATTGTTATGTTCATGCTCTCATCAACATTCTAAGTAGGATCTAGATCAAACAGGTAGATCTTTGTTGGTTATAATGACAATGTCAAGGGATATAGATCGTCATTAAAAAAGATAGTGTTTGATGGATTTCTTCTCAAATTAGACATAGTAAAAGATGAAAAGAATAAAGCATGATTGATCGCAAAAAGGTATTTGGAAGGCATTGATTTCCATGAAATATTCTCGTCAGTTGTTAATCTTTTCTCTATTCATGTAGAGTTGACACTAGTTGTTGTAGCTAGATGCTAAGACAATTTTTTTATGGAGATTTGTATGAGGAGATATGTACATTGAACAACCTGAAGGGTTTGTTTAGGATCGCAACAGAATATTTGTTTGCAAGCTCAAGTAGTCATTGTATGGCCTGAAAGGCACATCAAGCATTGGTACAAGATGGGTGATTCCTTCATGGTGAGCCAAGTTTTACAAGAAATGAATTTAACCATTGTGTTTATGGTACATTCATTATCTTGGTGTTTATGGTACATTCATTATCTTGGTGTTTACATTCATTCTGGTAAATTTTGTTATTTCTTGGTTCTGGTTATCTTGGAGAGTGCGCCACACTTGAAGAAGCTCTTTCTTGGTTATTCTTGGTCATTTTATTGAGGTGCTAGGTATTGGTGATGCTAGCCTTGGGGATGATCTTCTATGTATGGTATTTTGGTTATTGATGGTGATGTACTAGTAATATCTTGGACTTAATTCTTCTAGAGAAAGGTTGTTGGGTTTTCTCCCAAGTTTGGGTTTCCCAAGATAAACTCTTGTGTTCTTGTGTCTATTGTGCATGGTTAATATTTCTAGATCTTTTTATTTCCACTGCATTGTTATAGTTGATATTTTTAGTGTATAGTTATTCTATATCACTGATGTATGAAAGTGAATCTTGTTATTAATCATAAGGAAATAACTATCAAATCTGAAAATTATAAAACACCAACATGGTTTCAGACCTAGTTGAAATATTTTCACTGCACATTTTATGTCCATCGTTGCACTAACCTAAACTTGTCAAAATCGTTGAGAAAGTTATTGGAGAACACTAAGTTTAATATTTCCATAGATTAGCTTTCCCTAGCCTAATGCACCTCCTGGTGGTCTAAGACTACAACTTGGTGAAAGTTGAAATTTCTCATTATAGTTGTTGATGTAGTTGCCATTTATAGTTGCAGTTGTAGTTTCCAGTTACAATTGGAGTTTTCAGTCACTAGTTGCAGTTGCCAATTTCCAGTTTCTAGTTGCACAAACCTTGAGAATAGAACACAAGCTGGATGTTGCTACAAATTTCATAGGTACACACTTGTATATAAGTTATATCATGAGGGTGTTTACAGGAGATGTACACTTGGAAAAATGATATTTGTCCAAGCAGTGACAAAGGGATCCTATATCTAGTAGATTCAGAGCAATAACGCACCCTCCCTAGCAATTAAGACTCTGTGTTTTCATATCAGGTTTGATATTTTTATATTGTTGCATTTTAAATAAATGTTGTAACCGGGACAACAGTTTTTAGAGTTCTATTACCGTTGAGTACTTTTTTTCTATTAAATTTTTAGTGACACTTGAATATTGTTAGTCCAATAATCATTATGTAAATGCTCACTGTTTTTGTACTAATGATGCACTTGTTTGGAAGATAGAATTGATCTCCTCTAGGAGATGTTCTTGGTTGCTATCTTTTTCCTCGGTAGGTTACTATGGAGGTCACAACACTAGAAAAGTGTTGCTCTTGTCTTTTATTCTTTTTTTTTTTCTGGGCAGGTTACCATAGAGGAAAGATTGGTAATAACACTAGAAAAGTGTTGTCCCTATTTCCCATTTTTTATTCTTTTTCCTATTTCCTTATCATAAGAATATTGTTCTTACCTTCTATTTTTGTTATTGTGCTTGTTCTGGGCAGGTCACAGGTGATAGCTCTGAGAGGGAGCTATAGTTACTATTGCAAGAGGAAACATATTATATGGTCCTTAGTTTGAGACTTGGAGAAGGCTATTCAAACATGGAGTTATATACATGACAATATACATCCATATATTGAAGGAGAAGAAGACAAAGTTAGAACCTTCTTAAAAGAATGATACTTTTGTGAGATACAAAGTGTTACACATGGAGATTCACAGGGAGGAGCTGGTGGCTCCACTAGTGGTGAGGCAGATGACCCCACCTAGTACCAGTTCATAGGAAGCTAGAGTTGACAAGGATTCATCCCTCAGGATCTAGTAGGGGAGAGCATCCTCTCGAGAAATTTCATTGGATATCAGACTTTAGAATATGCATAGAGAGTAGATGGTTCCAGAGATTGTACAAACTAAAAGGGAGTCATGTTTTTGAGGGAGCATGGTACTCCATGATTGATGTATACTTGATGATCTTGGTTTTAACCAAGAATGTACAAAATCCAAGTGATCCTGATCTCAGAGAGAGTCAGTTGGCTCAAGAGGGAGCCGATTATTCAAAGAGAGTCCCCCTGCAAATCCCGATGGGAGAGATACACCTCCCAGGACTGACATACATGTGTCATGATTTGAGGAGGCTTCGAGGAGATGTGATCTTGCTACGGTGAAATAGGAGGCATCCAATCAGGAGGGTTGGTTATGGATTTTGTCTCAGTCACAGAGGGAGCAGCTAGTGAGGCAGACTGGATAACAAGACTTACTCCAATGATAGAGGGAGTTGGCCTCAGAGTTCGAGATGGAGGATCATGGACGTATGTACTATTTTTATTAGAGGTGCGACAAGATCATATTATATCTACATTTCATTATATTCTTGATGTACCTACTTATTTCCAAGCCAAATATTTTCTTTACAGTGAGCACCTTGAGCCAGTATTTGGTTGAAGCCAAGGTAGTTCCAGTGGGTGGCAATGAAGCATGGTACAACTGGATATGATTTGTCTCATGTTATGAAGTGAGGTTGCAGAGATATACATATTTTGATTGAGCAAGGAGTGTAGTAGATAGATTGAGCACATCATGTTGTTTCTTCGGCTTGGAATCGAATACGATTTTCGGGATAAGTTGGAAGCAAACTTTTGTATCACTCAATACAACAGAGACGAAGTATGTCACAACCAACGTTGCAATTTGTGAAGTGGTACAACTTCAAAAGATTCTTGCAGGACTTCATCCATGACATGGTACAAAAGGGATCAGTGAAGCTCCAATACTTATCCATAGCTGAGCAGATTTTAGATATCCTCTGAAAGTGGCCATACTAATTTGGATGAGGAGGATGATACACAAGATTAGCCATGTTGATTTTACTAGTGACAAGCCTTGATGTTTCAACATCAGGCAGATGGTCTCCCAGATTGGTCATGCAAAAGGCTATGCTAATGATGATATGACCAAGGGATAGTGATTCAATCACTCACGAGGCTCTGCTAGTGGTGAATGGTCCAGGTATGTTGATAGCATCGAGAAGACATTATTATAGATTGTTCATGGATTAGGATATGCTAATGCTGATATGACCAAGGGAGAATGAATCTTTCACTTACAGAGCTCTATTAGTGGTGAATGGCCCAGGTATGTTGATTTCCTCCAAGTTCGTGCAGACATTGCTCCTTCATTGGTCATGCACGGGGCTATGCTAGTGTTGATATGACCAAATATAATGATTCACTCATCCATGGGACTTTTCTAGTGGTGAGTGGCCCAGATAAGCATCAGTGAGACATTATCCCAAATTGGTCATGCACAAGGCTATGTTAGTGCTAATATAACCAAGGGTAATGATTCATTCACTTATAGGGCTCTACTAGTGGTGAATGGACTAGGTGTAGTCCTTCTCCTGTCAAGGAGTGGATGGAATTGAGATGCTATCACATGCATATTCCGGGATGGAATGCATGTGCTGAGATGGGACATCAACATGGCTCATGAAGACAAAATATCAGTGTGGCTAATGATGAGACATAATCTAATGGACATAGGAGCATAGTGAAACCAAAAGAATTGGTAGAGACTATGAGAAGTATGAGAATGGAAGTGAATATTTATAGGGTTTTCAATGAGAGAATAATGAGACCACATGAAGAGAAGAATCAAATAAATTCTAAAACGATGCAAAGAATAAATTGGTTGTAGAGGCAAGAAAAGAATGGTTCAGTCTCAAGACAAGAGGAAGAAGGTAGACATAATGAAAGAAGAGATAACTACAGAAGACCCATATATTCAAAAAGTGATAGCACAATTCATAGACATCACTCACCTCCTTACTCACCAAGGAAGTTTTATGCATCTAAATATTCAAGGAGTAGTCCAAAAGGGTCTCTGGTTAGGCATCAAAGAAGAAGATATGAGTTGGACAGTTTGCAAGGAGAACTTAAGAAGATTAAGACACCATCGTTTGATGGTGAAAGGGAAATGGAATATGATGATGAAAGGATAGTTTCTTAGAATTAGTAAGTATTTTCATTCACACAACTACTCATCTAAATTAGAAGCCAAAATTTCCACATAGCATTTGGATGGAAACGTTTTTATGTGGTGGGATCAGTTGAAGAAAGTTGATCATATTAATGAGAGTATGATTACTTGGAAGCAGTTCAAGTAATATTTTTTGAAGGAGTATCTTTCAAAACACTATTATGACAAGAAGATGCAATATTTCTTTGAACTCAGGTTGAGGAGCATGACCATGGGAGAATATGAAAAGAAGCTCTTGGGATTGTTGAAGTATGTGGGGTTTATCAAGGATGAAAAGGTAAAGATATGGAGGTTGTTGAGTGGGCTTCCATATTTATATAAAGATAAAATTCAATATGATGATCCCATAACTTTGACATTGACCATTAGAAAGGCTAAGTACCTATATGAGCAAGGCAAGGGAAGAGAATATTTGTATAAATCTTGGAAATATAAGAATAAGGAGAAATACAATCAGAGAAGGAAGGCATTCGAAACTCCTTTAAATAGAAGTCAAATAAATTCAAATCAATAAGATCATCCTACTAAGAATGAATCAAATAGGGATGATTGATTGGGAAAAAGGAGAAGACCACCAATCGAATGTTGGGGATCTAAAGAAGATTACATGTACAAGGATTTCCCTCACAAAGAAGACAAGATGAGAACATTGCACAAAATCTAAGAGGCTACTACAGTAGAAGACATGGGAAGCAATATTCCAAGAATATATACAACCTTGGAAGATCGACAAGAAGAACACAAATCCCATATGATTGAGGTGGAAGGTAAGATCATAAATCAATTGTTAATTTTCACATGAAACACTATGTGACTAATTTTCATATCTGAGAAATTGTTTCCTAGTGAACCAACAATAACACCCTAGCTATTATCACTGAGCAATTCTACATTGAAAATTATTGACTGAAAACATATGCAACGGAAACACAAAATACAATAAATGAATCATCAATACACATGAGACAAAATTTCAGTTTTGTAATCTTGTTATCATTAGAAATATTAAGGGAAAAACCAACCCTCCCAACCAATACAATATCACCAAAATATGAGGACAACCTTATTCTCCAAAGTCACCAAAACTGAGAAGACCCTTGTTCTCCAATATACAAATAAAAAAAACAAACCTCAACAATATTCTAGAAATATCATCTTCCCATGAATCTGATGTAAACCACATGTACGACCCGTCAACGTCACCTACCAGCATGTACAGATCTATACCTACCCATAAAAATCATATTCACAATTCACCTTACTGGAAACCCATGAACATACATTGTTTTCTCCACTAAAAATCACATATACCCTATACACGATTTATCCATCTACAACCCACATATATATGTGATTTGTCCTTCTCCAAACCCTGTAAAGTAAAAAAAAAACACTCCACGCATGTGGCCTTCTTCGCTTCTCTCTCTTGGGCCAGATTCACCACCTTGCATACTTTCCCTTTGTTGAGATCACCAAGCATCCTAGCACAAGTGCATACTCTACTATGCTATCTCTATCATGTCTCCACACACTCTGCATGATATGTAATGTCACAATGACCTCTCTTCTTTATATACAATCCTTAGGGGTCACCATAGAATCCCCTCCACAAGTCAACATCAAATTAGGATTTCCTTGTGGGTGTGAAGCCCCAACACAAGACCACAAATCCCATCACCAAAACCATGAATCCCCCACTCAAATCCATGGGGGTTTTCACCAAATTGAAAGTGTGATGTGGTTCCCACAATGATTACCACATGTCCAACACCTAGGGTAATGTGAGAATACCTACCCAAAGCTACAAAAACCAACATTCCCTCTTAGCGAGGAAGGTATTCTCACCACACTCCATAAGTGGGAATGCCTCCTGATGATACCAAAGCATAAAAACTCCCTCTTAGTGAGGGAGGAATTCCATCCTCTATCATCACCTAGAAATAAATTTATCTCCCTTACTAGATCCTCTACCAAAGTTTCTCTCCAATCCATCTAATTAGATGCTCCCTCTGTCACCGAAGAAAATCCTACCCTCTAGTCCTCTTGACTGGTTGCATCCTACTATATGAGATTATCCCACTGTATGAGATGATCCCATCCTACAAGACACCATGTTCCTAAAATCCTCTTACCTATGAATCTCCTGTCTGGCCTCCTCAAACCATGACACCTACCTGGAAATATCGGAAGATTCCTCTCTCCCTTGTGGACCTGAAGATTGTCTCCCACTGAGTGACTAAATCTCCCTATGAACCCCCATGAATCCCTCTGAATTCAAACTCACTCTTAGTCTACACAACTGCCAAAGCTACCATCTCACTGTCCATTTTTCTCTGCACAGTCCTGGGAGTCTACTCCTCCCTACTGGATCATGAGGGATGAATACCTCTAAACTCTAGATCCCTTTGAGCCGGTACTCTTGGTGGGGACACCTACCTCACCACTCTTGGAGCTACCTACTCTCTCTATACCTATGTTGTTGGTGGGGCCACCTACCTCACCATTGGTGGATCTACCTACTCCTCTGCATATGCCTCTCTACTCTTGCTCATTTCAACACACATAGGGTGTCCCTCTCTAAATACAAGAACCAATGTTGATTGAAAGCTAGATCCTTTGGGCATAAAGAAAACTCATATAACTAAAAATAATATTTGGTGCACCTTTCTCTCAACCTATGAGACTAAGAGAACACTGCTCTTGAGTTCTCACACGCATAAAACATTTTACACCCTCAACACGTCTTTTAAACCCAATCAGAACAATATTTTATTATATCCTCATATTGCAGGCCTGAATCTCATGCCATGCTCCACACACAAGTTTAAGGTAGTCTCTGTGAAAGTGTCAAAATACTCTCTAGCACCTATCCTATGGAAAGATTCTCCACTATCCACACCAACTAAGTGCCCCTACTAGAGATTGTACCTAAAAGGGAGGAGACCAAAAATATCTCCCCCTGGAACTTGTATTCAACCTTATCAACCTCTATTGTCGATGCTTGCTACATTCTTCCCCTTCTTGGCACCCATGGCACATTTTTCACTCGCAACACATCCCCTGACTCCATGTGGAATACCACTACTCCAGAGCCCTATACTACATGCATGGTCCTCCTACCAAGCTCCTCGTACATACCTGAGTTAGACACTATGAAATTTACAAACAAATCATGTGTTGATTTCTCCCATTCAATAACAACCATGGAATACTCCAAGGAAAGCATCATGCTTCCCAAATTCACGACCATCCAATGAACTTCTTCTCATGTCCATCATCCAAGTCACCAAAAAATCTATGTTTCTATACATGCTACCACCGATATTGTGTCCTCATCTGGATAGTACCAAGTTGTGGTTGGACACTTAGTCTAGTCCACTCTAGACCTCTACAACTCATATCTGCAAATGTCCTCATCCTCCTGGGTCAAATACTACATACAATATCATACTTCAACAATGTGTAACTCTTCGTCCTGATGAAGACTCTATCTCGTCAACCTGACTTACACATGAATCCATATCGTCTATGCAAAACAACTCGAGTTGTACCTATCGCAACTCACTATGAAAATCCACTAGAATTCCATCCACAGGGTTGTCTATATGTGTTACAGGTGAATCCTCCTGCGGACAAGTGGATTCCCTCTTGGTCTCTAGACTCCTAAGGCCAAGATAGAAAAGCGCATCACATGGACACTGACATCCTTTTTAGTTCTAATTAAGCTAATATGTGAAAAGGAGGAAGAGGGATATGTACCTTGTTAACAATGTTTGTCCTCGCAATATCCAAGATGAGCTCCAATCCTGATCAACTCGATAGGTCTTGTAAAACAAACAAAGATACAAAGAACTTCCTATTCTATTGAGATTAGCTCAAATATAGATCTATCTATTGAAGAAAATTTCATGTGTAACAAACATAAATTTGAAAGAAACAGGCCAAGAATTGATTATTAATGAAAACAAATAAAACATTCTTACAATCCTTTGGAGGTGCAACAGCCTCTTCCAGCTCTCCTTGTCCAGCCCCTTTTCTCAAGTAATCTACACTGATTATGCTTTGATAACATCTCACTTATGGGATCATAAGTTTGGTGTAATTCTCAATATCCATATTCTTCAATACCACTCATGAGATCATAAGTTTGGTATAATTCTCAATCTCCATCTCCCCCTACCATTACGAAAAAGAACAACATTGGAGTCGTCTTTAAGTTGTTTTCAGACTCTCTAAATATGAAAAACCACTGAGTTTACCTTCTCTGGACTCGTTAAACAATCATACATTGAAGGGCCCATACAGGACCGAACCCTTTCTTCTTCCAATTCGCTAAACAAAGGAAGAAGGACTTACCGAAGGTGAGTCATTTCGAGCATGTGTTACCCTCCTCTAGCTCACTAAATTAAAAAGAGGTACTCATCTATCTGGATGGGGGAAAAATTGAAAGAAGCAAGCCAAGAAGTTTTTGAGAACGCTACAAGTAACTCTTATGATTGCCCTTGAACACGACACTTTGTCTTTGTACACATTTTAATCCACTAAACCTCTACACTGAGCTAATCCTCTGAGTTTATTATACTCCTTTGGGTCACCTGAAGAAAGTCACAACATCTATTGCATCATCAAGTTTTGGTCCATGTCACGTTTCTGTTGTTGTGCCTCGGTGTTCAAGGGAAGTATCTGCTTCGAGAGTCAACCATAAAAAATATCACGTTTCAATACCCATGTCAGTCCATGTTCATTTGATCCACCAATTACATCTCTTTTTCTATTTTGTGTCATCGATGGGAGATACATCAAGGCCCTCCTTCGACAAGTCTATTCCTATTGACTTCGTCACATTATCCAGGAATTAGACTTAGAAACTAGTTAGTACTTTGGGACCTACATGTCTCAATGGAAGGCCTCCTCACATCTGACAGTGGGTTTACATCATTGACCCCTGATCAGATGATTCCATGGATGTTCGACCTCATCTCATCCATTCACATTCATTGGAATGTACTAGAGTACCTTGGGAATCATTGACATCAATGGTGATCTCCCTTGCACTTGTTAACAGTTTACCTCATTGATCGGTAATCAAGTGGTTTCTTCCATGTTCGACACCAGGACATCTATTCACATGGTTAGATTCTTACTAAATCAGGATCAGTAAGAATACCCTGGGTTGAGTTATCACTCTTATATATACTTTTCCCAGGTTGTGAAGGAGTTCTTTTGAACTATGAGACATATACTGTAACATAGATCCACTTTGTATTAGTCGTGGCTATGTCTTGTAATCTCCTAGATCCATTGTGTATTCTTCATGGCTATGATCAGTTCAAGTCATAGGAGTATAGATCCACATTGTATCTCCAATGGCTATACTTTTTATCAATATAGTTATGGATCCGCGGTGTATTTTATGGCGGCCATACCTAAAAAGTCTTTATCAATCAAGCATAGGTATGTCTGCCTTGGGTTTGAAACATGTCATAATATTTGTTTGATGGTTGTGTGCAGCTTTTTATAGCCTCTCTGCATCCATACCCTTTCTCAAAAAAGTCTAAAAAGTACTTCAGCCATCATCATCTTCTGACTTTGCACTTTGGGGGGCAATCTGTTACACATCAAAATCACTCATTGCAATGATGGCTAGTGTCGTCATTATAAATATCGCAAGTGTTGCATATTGGTCACAAGTTTCAAAAACATCATATTGCCTATGTCGTCTCTCTAACGACATCGTAAGGACACCAAGACACCTCAAAGACTATTTTTGGAAAATCAATTGACAGAAGAGTACAAACCTTGTGCCACTGAAAAATCCACTAAAACATCATTTTTTGTTGGGAGTGCTCCCCTACCTACTGACAAGGAGTGCTGACACTTTTTACTCCCTTATAGAGGAGCGTTATAGCACTCTGTTCCCTTTTTGAGGGAGCGTTGCCCTTTGTTGGGAAAATTTTGTTTTGTTGGAGGAAATCAAGGGAAAATCCCCTCAATATCTTAAGGTAGTTGGGTTTGAATCTTGGGTCAAGGAATGATCTTAGGGGAGATCCACAACTGAAGGAGAGGAATCCTCAACTCATCCCAAATATCTCTCAAGTGGTTAGGCCTCCTCATGGTAGGGTGGAGATGGAGATTGAGAATTATACCAAACTTATGATCTCATGAGTGGTATTGAAGAATATGGAGATTGAGAATTACACCAAACTTATGATCCCATAAGTGAGATGTTATCAAAGAATAATCAGTGTAGATTACTTGAGCAAAGGGGTTGGACAAGGAGACCTGGAAGAGGTTGTTGCACCTCCATCAAAGGATTGTAAGAACCTTTTATTTGTTCTCATTAATAATCAATGCTTTTTCTGTTTCTTTCAAATTTATGTTTGTTCCACATGAATTTGTCTTCAATAGATAGATTTATATTTGAACTAATATCAATAGAATAGGAAGTTCTTTGAATCTTTGTTTGTTTTACAGGACCTATCGAGGAGCTTCGGATTGAAGCTCATATTGGATCTTGCGAGGAAAAACACCGTTAACAAGGTACATATCCCTCTTCTTCATTTTCAAATATTATCTTAATTAGATCTAAAAAGGATGTCAGTTTCCATGTTAAGCACTTTTCTGTCTTGGCCTTAGGAGTCTACAGACCAAGAGGGAATCTTCTTGTCTATAGGATGATTCACCTCTAACAGAAATTCGTGACTCCACGGGAGAAGGACTCCTATTTTATTTCCTTGGTTTTTCCCTACCCCTTTACCACCTTTCAGATAAATTTTTCTATGTTTTTATGATCCATTAGCCTTCTCCTAGCTTCACCATCATTTTCACCATTTTTTATGCATTTTGGGTGAATTGTTTGCAATTTTTTGGCTCTACTTATGAGATTCTGGGAGGACCAACGCCCCACTGTAGGCCATATCATAGAAATTTTCTATCATCAAATCTCCACTATAGTGATTTAGGGAGCATTGCAGTGCTCTGTACCCTTGAGACAAGGAGCGCTAGTCTCTGTTTTGGAGGTTTTTTGCCCTTTTCTGCTCAGATTTTTTCAGCTTGTTTTGTGGAAGTCTTTACCCAGTATTTATGGATGGTTTGTGAAATTATTTGGATTGGTTCTTGATGGTTTTTGATGATTTTCACTCTCGTTTTTCTTTATTAGAGCTTGAATCCTCTTTTAGAAACGTAAAATTACCTTTTCTAGCTGTGTTTTTGTCAAGACAGTTTTGAGTGTTTTCTTTTTCTCCCTATCATTTCTTAGATTATTCTCTGCATTTCATTGTACTCCTTTTATGCTTGTTGGTTTTAGGATACTTGAACTAAGTTCTTGTTATAACAATATTCTACTTGTTTTCTTTCAGTTCTCATTGTTTTGAATGCATTCTTTCTTTTGGGTCCTGAAACTAGCTTGCATTTGAAGTAGCGGAATTGCATGTTTTTTGACATTTTGGGACATTGTGCATCTAGAATGATGAATGTTTTCTCCTTCTACTAGCATGGATTTCATCGAAATGAAAAGATTTCATCTTCATCTCTTTGCATAACTTACGAGTCGGTCAAAACACCATATTGTCCACGCCATTTTCCTTTCGAGTAACAACAACTTTAAAAATTAAGCACTAAACTAAAATTGATTAGAAATTTTTACATTTTCTGGTAGCAAACCTACATTAGATTAGTTGTAGGAATTTGGAATAGGTGTGAAAGATAAATTTCCAAAGCTACAAACAAACATAGGATCTTGTGTTAGGGAGCGGTGAAATCCAATTGCTTCATTTTGTCCTGGGAAGCCCTTCTCACACAAGGGTCAATCACGAGGTCGCATTAATACTAGCAGAGTTACTCACCCTGCTTTGTTGGTATTGGTGTAGATATTGAACATATTATGGGGGTCTCTTGAAGGCATAACCACAATGATGAGTGGAAGCCTTTCAAGTTGATTTCGGGGTAGATACCCTGCCCTTGCGCATGGATCAGACTGTCGATTGTTTCCCCAAGCATCATTGTTGTAGTTGGTAACCTTAGTGGCCTATCTCTTTAGGGCCTTTACACAAGGTGACTGTGGAGGGGAAAGTCTTCACGATACCTGGAATTGACGTTGACCAAACTCACTCGGGCTCCTTGGATGGTATACCCACAATTATGTGTGGGAGCTTGTACCAAGGTGTAAGTTCGTTAAGCAGGTCATCAACGTAACTTTTCCACTCGCTCTATCTCAACCCCTCCTTACTTTTTTCCCGCGACATTGGATTTCATCACCAACTAGTGTGCTCATTGTGAGAAGGTTTTGTTTGCTTGCTTGCTTACTAGATTTTTAGCGTGTGTTGTTTGTTCTCCCTAGCAGAATCTAGGTTGGAGCTTTATTTTTGTGGTGTCAGTTCCCAGGATGACCAATGAAGGAACACCTTTGCTAGGGGAACCCTTTGTTTTTCCTTCTTACGGAAACGTTGGCCCTCCTTACATTTCTACTTTGAGCCTTCTCGGTCTCACAATTGGGTTATCGGTATGGTTTTTTTCCACTCTGGTGATCTCAAATGCAGGTGCTTCATATGTAAGCACACCACCTCCACATCAACCTCATGTTGAACTTTCTCCTTCTTTGTTCTTCAGGCCTCCTTCCATTTCTCCTTCTTTGCCTAGTGAAAGCTCTCAAGCGAGTAGCTAGATTGATAAGAAGAAGAAGAAATGAAAAGAGAAAATAAGAAGAACCAGAAAGGGACCAAGCCTCCAACTACATCAAATGTTGCATCTAAGAAACCAGCTATTGTTAATAGTACTGGGAGTGTTGATAAGGTAGATAAGGTTAAAATGAAGAATCTGAAACCCAAATTCCCTTGCAGTCTTTCTAAGTTTGACAACTTTCTGAGGGATTTCCCTAGTATTCCCAAGGTCACAGAAATGTGGTCTTCCACATCATCGGCCCATGCTAGTCATGTCAGTGATACCCCATCAACTAGTGACGTTAAGGTTGGTAAGAAGAAGATAACTGTCAAATTCCCTTGTATGTTATGCGAAGGTGATCATTATTCTCACCTTTATCCTCGTATGGACGATGCTTCTTCTCTTTTGGAAAAAAATCAACTTCCAAAAGGTTATTGTAAGATTTCTACCAACCCATCGTTAGCTGATGGACTGGTCAATTCAATTCCATCCCTAGTCAATCCAGTTGATTAGGTAGTCAATCTAGTTTCATCCTCAGTTGAATCACTCACCAAAGTAGTTGATCTAGTTCCATCATCGATCAGCCCCACTTTTTATCCAGAAAGTGAAACCCAAGTGACTGATCCTCTCCCGTCATTGATCAGTCTTACCACTCCTCTTCTGAGAAGTGTCAAAGTGGTTTCTATGGTGACTTCATATGTCAATCCCACTCCTCCTCTGATGAGTGATAATGTGATTGATCTAGTCCCTTCCTCGGTCAGTCCAACCCTTCATCCGAAGAGTGTCAAAGTGGTCGATCCGATCCCACCATCAATTGATACCAATCCTCCTTTGAGAAGTGTCAAAGTGGTTCCTCTGGTTACTTCATCGGTCAATCCCACTCCTCCTATGATGAGTGCTAAAGTGACTGATCCAGTCCCTTCCTCGGTCAATCCCACCCTTCATCCGAAGAGTGTCAAAGTGGTCAATCTGATCCCACCATCGGTTAATCCCACTCTTCCTTTGACGAGTGCCAAAGTGGTTGCTCTAGTTAGATCATCGTTCAATCCCACTCTTCCTCTAAAGAGTGCCAAGGTGATCGATCTGATCTCATCATCGATCGATCCTACTCTCCCGCTAGAGACTAAACCTGATTCTACCCATGTTTTTCTCATCGATACAGGATCTACCATGCCGGGGGGTATTTCTCCTTCTCCTGCGAAAACCCCTCCAAGTAATGAGGCCTACTTTTGGATTGGGGTGGGCTAACTAAACCTCGTCTCCCCTCTCACATTCATTTTAAGATTCCAGTTCAGGTTTTTGTTTGGGACGTTCCTCATACACTGATAGATGAAGGTTCGTCCATTAGTCTTTTTTCCTCTATTGCTTAGAAAGCTTTGGGTTATCCTAAGCTTGTGTCGGTTACCTAGACTTTGTTCACTTTCAACAAAAGAACCAGTCACCCTTTAGGGAGCCTTCCTCAGTTTCCCGTAACTTTGGGAGGGAAAATTGTCTTTATTGATGTTATGGTAGTACAGGACCCCTTGGATTTCTATTTACTCCTTGGGAGAGATTATGTCTATGCCATGAAATCTATTGTGTCCACTCTCTTCCGTGTAATATATTTCCCTCACCATGGAAGAATTGTGGCTATTGATCAACTTTAATGTGTTAGTCCTGACTTGAGTACCAACCCAATGACATCCCTAAACGGGTCTTATCACCCCCACCACAGGTCAATTATGTGTCATTATCTCCCATGCCTTCAGTTTCCGATGAAGCTGACTTGGATATGGTATTTGACATGGTGATCTCTTTGGTAGGGATTTTGGAACTTGATCTCCTTACCCCTATCATGGACCTTGACATGTGTTCCTTCCAGAGCATTCTTTTTCCATCCAGTGAAGATCTCATGGAAGCCATGACCGAGTGTTTTCCCTTGATATGGTGTCCTTCCAAAGCATTATCCTCTTGGAAGCCTTGATCAAGAAGAGTTCACGAGCATAGTTTCACTTCTTTGTGGCAACCTTGTTAAAAAATGATACAAAAGTTATGAGCATAGTTTATCTCTTCTATGGAAAGCTCATTAAAAAATGAAACAGAAGCCACAAGCATAGCTTCTCCTCTCTATAGCAAGTTTGTTAAAAAATGAAACAAAAGTTACGAGCATAGTTTTCCTCTTTGTGGCAAGCTCGTTAAAAAATGAAACAAAGGCCTTGAGCATAGTTTTTCTTTTCTATAGAAACCTCGTTAAAAAATGAAACAGGAATTTGGGGATTGAACTTGGAGCCTTGAGCATAGTTCTTTTCGTGTGTCAAGCTCGTAAAAAAATGAAACAGTCACCTCTTCTATCAGGTCGAGTCTTTCGCCAGATCTCGTAGATGTCAAGTCGATTCTTTCATTAGATCTCATATTTTAACCTTCTTTTCATCCACCTATATCATTTTTCTCCATCTAGTATAGAAATTGGTGACAACCTCAAAGTCGGTGAATGAATTGAAGCTTGGGGGGGGGCATGTCTCCAACCTTTGATGATCATTCTGGAGTTAATCCACTAGCTTTCAAGCTGGGGGCAGAGTACCGAGCTTAGTCTTTGTTTTTTCTCGTGCTCGAAAAAACATGAGAATGTAATCGAGTCTACTTTTATCACTTTTTCAGACTCGTAAAGGTTATATGAAAAAGGAACCCCCGGGATTCTTCTTTAAAATCTTTTCAGACTCTCTAAACGTGAAATGATTGTCGATTGATATTGCTTCCTTTCCCACTCGTTAAAAGGTTTGAAAGGGAATCTTTCAAGTGATAATTTATCTCTTTTTCATCCTCGCAAGACTAACATTATGAAAAAGGACAACATTGGAGTCGTCTTTAAGTTGTTTTCATTTCTCTAAATATGAAAAAGCACCGAGTTTACCTTCTCGGGACTCGTTAAACAATCATACATTGAAGGGCCCATACGAGACCGAACCTTTTCTTTTTCCAGTTCGCTAAAAAAAGGAAGATGGACTTACCGAAGGTGAGTCATATCGAGCATGTGTTACCCCCCTCGAGCTCATTAAATTAAAAAGAGGTACTCGTCTATCTGGATGGGGGAAAAATTGAAAGAAGCAAGCCAAGAAGTTGTTGAGAACCCTACCAGTAACTCTTACAGTCGCCCTTGAACATGACACTTTGTCTTTGCACGCATTTTAATTCACTGAACCTCTACACTGAGCCAATCCTCTGAGTTTCCATTATTCCTTTGGGTCACCTGACGAAAGTCACAGCATCCACTGCATCATCAAGTTTTGGTCCATGTCATGTTTCTGCTGTTGTGCCTTAGTGTTCAAGGGACATATCTACCTCAAGACTTAGCCATCACAAATATCTTGTTTCATTACCCCTGTAAGTCCATGTTCATATGATCCACCAATTACATCTATGTGTCTATTTCATGTCATTGATGGGGGATACATCAAGGCCCTCCTTCTACGAGTCTATTCATGTCGACTTCAGCACATTATCCAAGAATTAGACTTAGAAACCAGTTAGTACTTTGGGACCTGCATGCCTCAATGGTAGGCCTCCTCACGTCCGACAGTGAGTTTACATCATTGACCCTTGATCGGATGATTCCACGGATGTTCGAATTTAGCTCATCCATTCACATTCGTTGGAATGTACTAGAGTACCTTGGGAATCATTGACATCAATGGTGATCTCCCTCTCACTTGTTAACGGTTTACCTCATTGTCGGTAATCAAGTGGTTTCTGCCATGTTCGACATCAAGACATCTATTCACATGGTTAGATTTGTACTACATCGGGATCGGTAACAAGACCCTGGGTTTATTTATCACTCTTATATATACGTTGCCCAGGTTGCGAAGGAGTTCTTTTGAACTATGAGACATATACTATAACATAGATCTACTTTGTATTGGTTGTGGCTATGTCTTGTCATCTCGTAGATCCACTATGTATTATTTATGGCTACGATCAATTCAGACCATAGGAGTATAGATCCACATTGTATCTTTAGTGGCTATACTTTTTATCAATATAATTATGGATCTGTAATGTATTTTATGGTGGCCATACCTAAAAAGTCTTTATCACTCAAGCATAGGTATGCCTGCCTTGGATTTGAAACATGTCATAATATTTGTTTGATGGTTGTGTGCAGCTTTTTCCATCCTCTCTGCATCCATACCCTTGCTTAAAAAAGTATACAAAGTACTTCAGTCATCATCGTCTTCTGACTTCGCACTTTGGGGGGCAATATATTACACATCAAAATCACTCATTGCAATGATGGCTAGTGTCGTCGTTACAAATATCGCAAGTGTCGCATATTGTTCACAAGTGTCGCAAGTGTCACAAACATCATACTGCCTATGTCATCTCTCTAACTACATCGAAAGGACACAAAGACACCTCAAGGACTATTTTTGAAGAAGGAAAATCAATTGACAGAAGAGTACAAACCTTGTGCTACTGAAAAAGACACTAAAACATCAATTTTGGGAGGGAGTGACCCCCTACCTACTGACAGGGAGCACTAACGCTCTGTAATCCCTTATAGAGGATCATTCCAGTTCTCTGTTCCCCTTTTGAGGGAGCTTTGACCTTTTTTGGGAGAAACTTGGTTTGTTGGAGAAGATCAAGGGACAATCCCCTCAATATCTGAAGGTAGTTGGGCTCGTATCTTGGGTCAAGGCATGATCTTAAAGGAGATCCACAACTGAAGGAGAGGAATCCTCAACTTATCCCAAAGAAATATCAAGTGGTTAGGCCTCTCCAATCCTATATAAGGAGGCCTCCTCATGGTAGGGGGAGATGGAGATTGAGAATTATACCAAACTTATGATCTCATGAGTGGTATTGAAGAATATAGATATTGAGAATTACACCAAACTTATGATCCCATAAGTGATATGTTATCAAATCATAATCAGTGTATATTACTTGAGAAAAGGGATTGGAAAAGGAGATCTTGAAGAGGTTTTTGCAACTCCATCAAAGGATTGTAAGCACCTTTTATTTGTTCTCATTAATAATCAATGCTTGGCCTGTTTCTTTCAAATTTGTGTTTGTTCCACATGAATTTGTCTTCAATAGATAGATCTATATTTGAGCTAATCTCAATAGGATAGGAAGTTCTTTGTATCTTTCTTTGTTTTACAGGACCTATCGATTAGAGCACAGCTTGGATCTTGTGAGGATGTGTCTCAAGATGATCTCCTTCTCTTCATATCCCAAGCTCTGATACCATGGAAATTTTTACACGCAACTCTATATGACTAATTTTCAAATATGAGAAATCTCTTCCTAGTGAACCAACAGTAAGACCCTAGTTGTTATCACTAAACAATTCTACACTAAAAATTATTTATTGAAAACATATGTAGCGGAAACACAAAATATTAGAGATGAATCATCAATACACATGAGACTCAATTCCAGTTATGTAATCTTGTTATCATCGGAAATTCCAAGGGAAAAACCAACGCTCCCAGCCAATACAATATCACCAAAATCTAAAGATAACCTTGTCCTCCAAAGTCACCAAAACTTAGAACACCCTTGTTCTCCAATACACAAATCAGAAAACCAAACCTCAACAATATTTTGGAAATCTCTTCTACCCACAAATATAATGTCTACCACCTATACCACTTGTTGGAATCACCTATTAGCCTAGATGGATCTGTACCTTCCTAGAAAAATTAAATATGCAATTCACCTTACTGGAAACCCACAGACATATGTTGTTTTCTCCACTACAAATCACGTATACCCTATACATGATTTGTCCTTCTTCAACCTGTGTATATATGCACTTTGTCCTTCTTAAAACCACATATAGTATGAAACAATCACTCCACATGTGCAAACTTCTTTTTTTCTCTCTCTTGGGTTGGATTCACCACCTTGCATACTTTCCCTTTGTTGATATCACCAAGCCTCCTAGCACAAGTGCATACTCACTTATTCTAGCTCCATCATGTCTCCACACACTTTGTGTGATATGTAATATCAGAGACCTCTCTTCCTTATGTACAATCCTTAGGGGTCACCATAGAAACCCCTCCACAAGTCAACATCAAATTACGCTTTCCTTGTGGGTGTGAAGCCCCAACACAAGCCCACAAATCCCATCACCAAAACCATGAATCCCCCACTCAAATAAAAGGGGGTTTTCACTAAACCTAAAGTGTAATGTGGTGCCCATGATGATTCCCACTTGCCCAACACCTAGGGTCATGTGAGAATACTTGACCGAAGCTACAAAAATCAACATAAATATATTGTTATTTTAATTGATTCAGGAGAAATCCATATCTACATTGATCCTAAAATAGTGGACATATTTCATTCATCTGTCCACTAGAACCAAAAGAAGGATTAATAAGACTATCGAAGATTGCCCAATAAATATGAATGGAGTAAATACTAGTTATCATATGAATATCACACCATTAGGATCTTATGGTATCCTAATTGGAATGGATTCATTTGACAAGCATAATGTTTTCCTAGATTTCCATAAAATAAGTTTACATGTCTTGATGAAGAAGGAAAACATAGTAATGTGAAAGGAATTCCAAGACTTATTTCTATAAGGGAGATTTCAACCTTACAGTTGAAGATATGTTTTAGGGAAGTATGTCCATTGTATAAAACTCATGTGGAGGAGATACAAAATAAAAAAGGGCCAAGCCTTGAAGATTATTCAGTATTGCAAGAGTTTGAGGATGTATTCCAAGAAACACTAGGATTACTACCAAAGACTGATATAGATTTATCTATTGATTTAGTACCAGAAGCTTCCCCATGTTGGGTATGTCTTATATTCTTTGTAAAATTGATCCCAAGTACTGTACACTGATATGGGGTCAAAGAGAGTATGGAGGGTTCTTATCACCCCACAATCAGAAGGTTTGTGGGGGTTTTGGGGTAGGAGCTCCCAAGAAAAAAACTTTGGTTTATTTTTGGTGGTTTATTTTGTTAGAACTACATATGCAATGAATATGCATTTATAACAGCATACAATCCATGCATAAATATGTAAAATTACACTGCAATAGAGTTAACATAAATAACCACATAGAAAACATCGTTACACAAAAAAAAAAAAACACTTATCTTTTAATTAAAATCAAAGACTAGTTGTAGACCTCATACATTCCTCCTAGCTGTAGACTCTGTTGTTCATGCATTCTCAACAAAAGGTCACCCCTGAGCAAGGACTATGACTCCACTAGGTAAAATGATACCTAATTCAAACTAATCTCTAACAGAAAACTTAATAAAGGACAATACCAGTGGCACCAACTCTAGCAAAAATCCCACCTCACAACCTCTCATTCCCCATAGCATGTCCCACCCAAGGAAGTGTATCCCTTTTCTACTCCACAGTCCTATGGTTGTCCCACTTCCCTTGAAAGGCTTCAACAAGTCATCTAGGAAGTATCATATATTTGTGCACTTGTAAAAAAGGTTTCTCTAAGAGTTACAACACCCATTATCCCAGCACACAGGGAAACCTATTCCTAGTAATTCTCTCACCCAAAGAGAATTCTCCATGGGCCTGAAAACCTTCTTCTTCAACCCAAACTACCAAGGATTTACTGGGTAAAAGCAAATCCCCTCTTCCCAGGAAATGGTGTGGATGATAGCATGGAATGAATGATGATAAATACACTAAATTACCCACATTATATATGCATGTTCCCTTTTTGACACTTGGCACTCGAGGAAGTACTTTCCCCCCCACTTGGTAATGCGTTCCTTCTCTTAGGAACTTAGGATAAAATCATATCATAAGACTTAGGAATTAGGAATAATATTATCTTATTCCTTGGCTTAATCCCCCTTGACTTAGCTCCTTTTCCTCTCGTTTCCTATCCCACTTCCCCTCTCGTGGAGTTCTATCCACCATACTCTTTCATGTGACATGGTCTGCAGTAGTGATGTATTTTAATATATTTGAGTATGATTACATATTACATTTGTTAGGCTCATTGGCCTTTCAACTCATAGGATCCCTAGCCTAAATCACACATGCACTCTGACCTCAAAACAAATATATACGAAGGCACTATGGCCCAAACAATCCTAGCTCACCATCCTATAAAACATATGTACATTTACAACTTGGGGATATTATAAATTCACCCTTGCATGAGAAATGGGAAAACCAAGAGACAAATATTGGGAGGATATTACTTTATTTAGCATTATTAAATCAACTAATTACATGTTATTGAAGGGGATGGCTCATGGGGAATTGGTTTTAGGGAAAATCAATATTGTTGATGCACTTGTGTTATGATATTGAAGGGTTGGAAAGAATTGTGTCTATGCCAACCAAGTTTATGTAGATTAAGGAGTTGGGAATGTACATGCAACATAAGGAGGTACCAAAATCTTAGTATGCCTAGATCCTTTTATTGTTTTCCTTTGGAGAAAAATTGTAGGACACCACTGTTATTATGGTTGTGATCTCCAACTGAAGAATGTATTAAGATACCTGCATAGCATAACTCCATTATTGTTGTGGTTGTGATCACTAGTTGAAGATAGTAGTAATATTCTTACTCGAAGGGGGGATCAATTATTATCATGGTTGTGATCACTAGTTAAGATGGTAGAAATACCCCTACACACCATAATACCATAAGATTTGGAGGTGTTACAAGTCTATGAGCCTCTCCACCACACATAGGATGAATTGTTGTAAGCATGTATGATTTATTATTGAGTGGTTTGGGTTGGATTATCGAGATTACTTTGATCTTTTCTTTTCCTTACCTCATTTATATTGAGATTTTATCAAGGGGAAACACCAATGAAGGTGGTTACATTGGTTGGGTGGAAAATGGACCCTCGGTGTGATTCCCCCCTTTTTTATTGAAGATTGGTTCATGGGATCTTGTTGAACATGGTTTTGTGAGATCTAGTTGAAGATTTGTTCATGGGATCTTGTTAGAGACTGCTTTGTGGAAGTTGGAGCATATATAGATCACCCTTGGACTTATGTGAGCTAAAGGGTATATGTATTTAGTATTTAGTATTTAATTGTGCATTGATATTTATTTGGATTATGGTATAGTTGATTGCTCTCTATGGATCCATGGAATACCCCTTATCTTGTGTACTTTCTATATTTTATGCATGTGATTTGTTTATTCTAAATCTTGCATACTTTGATATATATAGTTTTAAAAGAGAAAAAATAATTGTGAAGGTAACACCCAGATGGGTTGTTACAATCTATATACGAATTGAATCTTTAATTTTATTCTCCACTAAAAGAGATTTCCAATCATTGTAAATTTTCTCAATTTGGATATCGGAGCTAGAAGTTATAATCTTTAGAAATTCATTACATGTTACATTTCAAAACTTCTCCAATGTTTTTGTAGCTTTCAATACCTTGAATCTACTTGTGATCATTCAAATGCAATAAAAAATAAGTCTATTCCCCATTGCCATTGTTAAACCAAGGAAACTTTTTCATGGGGGCTTTTGTTCGAAAACACAGTTATTCCAACAGAGGATGAACATCTTCAGTAACCACTCACACAACCAAATAAAAGATGAACAAAAATATATTCTAATATGATAAAACCCCTATGAGTAAATATCCATGGCCCCAACCAATGTGGCCACTTGGAGCAATTTATTAATGCAAAAGAAAAAGATTACAGAGATATTTTACAAGAGAGTTTCTCGGAATCTATCATCAACAAATTTCCCTCCATGTTGTTTAAATAGAGATCATGGAACAATCAGGTGTTAAGCCACGAATCAATGTAGCCTTTAAGATTGAGGAGAATATGAACCGTTAGATCACTCTATGTCAGGAACATATCATGACCATTAGATTTCCTAGCTACAAATGCACACTAAAGAACCACACTAAGAAACACACTTTTACCTAACGACACATTAGACCAAGTAGATATTAACTAACTCCTAAGTGTCTAAATATCCTAACATCCCCCCTTAAGAACAACTTGGGATACAATTGAAGAATTTAAAATAGTGAAACAATAGGAAAATGAAGGAGGCATTAGAGCCTATACCCCCTTAATGACAACTTCATAAATTCCTAACATAGATTGAAGTTTGGAAAAATTCGCTTCTGTAAGAGACTTTGTGAAAATGTCTGCAACTTGATCTTTTGTAGGGCAAAAGAACACTTCAATAACTTGATCATGAATTATCTTTCTAAGTAAGTGCATATGTAGCTCGATGTGTTTTTTGTGATGATGTTGAACTTGGTATTTGGTGAGCTTGATGGCACTTTGATTGTCATGCCAAAGGTTGGTGGGATGTTTTTGCCAGAATCCAAACTTTCAAAGGATATGTCGAAGCCACAAGGCTTCCTAAATTGCATTTATCATTGCTCGGTACTCTTCTTATGTTGAAGAAAGTGCAATAACTTGTTGTTTCTTATAGGCCCAAGTGACAGGTCTGGAACCAAGGCTGGAAAAAAAACCTGTAGTAGACTTCTGATCATCAGGTTCGCCGACCCAATTTTGATTCAGTGAAACGAACCAATAAAGGAGTCCCCTCTAAATTGTAATGTATCATGAACAGAACTATACCCTGGACATATTGAAGTATATTTTTAGCTTCTTTTCAATGGATTTCATGGGGTATTTTCATATACCGGACAACAAGACCAACAACAAAAGAAAGATCAGGATTGGTATGAGTCAAGTATAAGAGGCTACCAAATAACTGATGGTACAAACTGTCTTCAATTTCAGGAGAAGTATAGGTGGAAACAATCTTGACTCCATACTGGAAGGAAGAAGGGGTTGGTTTAAAATATTCCATGTGGAAGCGATGAATAAGGTCACAAGCATACTTAGATTGGGAAAGAAAAAATCCTTGCTTGGTTTGCAAAAATTGGAGGACAAGGAAATAGTCCAAAAATCCTAAGTTTGTCATTTCAAATTTCTTCTTAAGACTAGTTTTCACATTGTTTAAAAGTTTTGAGTCACTACTAGTAAGGATAAGGTCATCAACATAAAGAACAAGGATTATGAACTGTCTTCCTACTTTCTTGGTATAGACATTAGGATCAGAATGTCATGTACAAAATCCAATTTCAATAAGAAAGTTTTCCATTTTGGAATACCAAGATCGAGGAGCTTTCTTAAGACCATAAATAGACTTATTAAGGAGACAAACAAGGATAGAGTCATTATCGAAATAACAAAGAGGTTATTCCATGTAGATTTATTCTTGCAAATCCCCATGCAAGAAGGCGGATTTAACATCCATCTGATGGACCTCCAATTTATGTGAGGCGGCAAGGGAAAGAACAAGGCAGATGGAATTCATTTTGGCTATAGGGGAAAAGGTTTCATTATAGTCAATTCCTTCAACCTGGGAAAATCCTTTGGCAAATAACCGAGCCTTGTGCCTTTCAACACTTCCATATGACGCATACTTATTTATGTAGGCCCATTTACATCTAACAAGTTTTCTTCCTTTTGGAAGAGGTATAAGATCCCAAGTATCCTTTTCCATTAAAGAATGATACTCTTCATTCATTGTTGTATTCCAATCTGGATGACCTAAAGCTTATGGTAATGTATTTGGATCATGAGTCTCTAAAACTTGAGCCAAAAGACAAGAGGCTTGTTGGAACTATGAACGTGTCCAATGCTGATATGAAGGATCACTAACAAGATCACCAACTGCTTCTCGTATTGAATGGACCCATCTAGGTAGCAGTGGTGTTGGTGCTAGTTCAGATTCAATGGAGTCATCTGGAGGAAGGTGAGAAGGAAGAGATGGATTTTCATCCTCACTATCATCATCTAAAGAAGAAACCAGAATAAAAACAGAAGAAGGCACAAACGTCGAATATGGATCCTAGAAAAAATGAGACATAATCATTGAATTAGGCTTGCAGGCCAAGAGATTTTCATAAACTTTAACGTCTCTTCTAATAATAATTTAACAGTTGATGGCTTCCACCAAATACTTTAGACTTAATCTCTTAGATTGGATCATACAATTAACCATTTCTTTTAATGTGCGGTTCTTTCTCTCAATAACATCATTTTGTTGTGGAGTATATGGACCAATGTGTTGCATTCAGTTTCCCTTTGTAGTGCAGTAACTTGTAAAATTATTGTTCACATATTCACCTCCATTATTGTTGATTAAGGTTGGTTGTCATTGATGTCAACCCTTGAAGAAAGCCTCGCAACACAAAGGTTGGGTAATGGACCCAAATTTTTTTGATGTAAAGATGACTCATTATTGTCTTTTCATGGTTCATAAGAAGTAAATATGGATGAACTCGAAAGTGGTCCCCTTACGGTGAAAGCCCTCACTAGAAGACGCTTTGCGGAGTAAAAGAACCCATGCTTAATTGTGGAATAATGAGATGAAGGACAATGAATTTTTTAGGTAAACTATCCTAGATGGATAGTTCTTGTCATTCCATTTATGGTGGTATGTGGAACGCCACATAACTTCTCACGGTTAGAGAGTTATGTCCATGAGAAGTTGGAGACCCCAGGTTTGGGTAATGGACCCAAGTTTGTTTGATGGATAATGGTATGAGTTATGATATATTTTAAAATAATAATATTCTATATAGGTAGTTCATGTCATTCCATTTCTTGTGGTATGTGGAATGTCACATAACTCCTCACGGTTTGAGAGTTATGGCCTTGCGAAGTTAGAGGACCCTTATATGTCATCTAGAAGCCCCAAAAGGTCAAAGTAGTCAAAGTGGTTTAAGATATTTTAAAAGGTAAATAATAAAGTGAAGTAATGAGTGTATTATAATTCAAAGTGATACAAAATAAATTATTTAAATAATAAATTAAATGGAAAAATTAGAAGTGGGTTAGTCCTAAAATAAGGAAAGTGGGGCCAAGTGACCTAGAAGATGTTTTTAAGGAAGCTACTTGGAGAGTATAAATAAGAGGCAAGGCTATCTAATTTTAATTACACTTGAGAATATTGAATATATATAGGTGTCTAAGGTAACCAAGGATATATAAGCTGAAATTCTGAGGGAAGGTGAAGAAAATAAGACTGAAATGCAAGGAAGGATAAATTCTTTTGATGGTGCTTTCTAAGGTATGTTATTTACAGGTCATCTCACCATTTTTTATTTAACCTCTTTCTATAATGATTCAAACAGTGAAATTTCTATTCCATTGAGAAAACATATCCAAGTATCTATGGTAAACAATTCATCTTGTGGGTCATTGTATTTTTGGAGTTACACTACGTGGAAAATAGGGTTTTTGGCTAGTCCCGAAACTAGTCAAAAACAGGTGTTTCGTGTAAAAACGTCATAACTTATTCATAAAAGATCGAAATTCCATGAAACCAAATGTGTTGGTTAGGGTACATTCTGTAGTATTCTTTTTAATAGTTTTAGATCAATTCAAAAAATATTCCGTGCAGGGCACGCTCTACAAGGTCTCTCTCTAGAATAAGCCAAAATTCAGCAAGGTATGTCATTTTTGCTATAACTCCTTTTTTGAGAGGTTCCAAGTAGTGACACCTGGAGGAATTGCATAAAAAACATTGAAGAACATTGTGTATCAGTTTCGTATCTTTACACATTACAGGTACAAATTTATGATTACTTCAAGTTAGGGTTGTTGACTAATCCAAAACTAGGCATGTGAGACTAAAGAAAAGTTTGATGAAAATGATAGTTTCTTGTTGTTGAAGTTAAGGAAGGTTTGCAGGAATATGATCATATACACGAGGTCTATTACAGAGCTAAAAATCATATTTGGATGATGAAATTGATGAGGGCATTTGGTTGAGGTACATGTTGAGTACATGGTTGGGACAAGTAGTTGATGAGTTGGCACATACATGATGTGTATAGTTGATGATGTTGGTACATATTGATGAGTCATAGTTTATGAGTAGTTGACACATGATTGATACATACCTGGTACATGGTTGGATGCACTTTTTTATGGTACAGGTTGATTACAGGTTATTTGGTATAGGTTGGTGCATGGTTGATGCACTTGTTTATGGTACAGGTTGATTACAGGTTGATGCATGGTTGATGCATGGTTCAGATTTATTGGTACAGGTTTACAGCGGTATATCTCACAGTGACAGGTTGACAGTGGTTCCATCATTCTACTTATACTTCAAGGTGGTAGGACGGGGCAAGGACAGGTGGTTGTAGCCACCTTCCAGTTGTAGCCAGAGAACATAGGGGGTTGTAGCCTCCTTCTAGTTGTAGCCAGAGAATTGGGGAGTTGGATCTTCCCTCAGGTTGT
>ML822900.1:0-15350 GCA_009831015.1 Picea engelmannii
TTCACCATCATATAACTCCAATGTGTGGGGTGCAACATCCATCCAATGGGATTTCATGCCCCTATGAAGGTCCAAGTGTCTTAGTCCCTTCATGAATGAATTTCATCAGGAAAGGTCCTGCAAAGACAAGAAAATACGCCCTCCAAGGGTCCACAAGTCACATGAATTGTGCCATGTAAGCCACATTTAATAAATGAACCACCCAAACAAGTGCATTAGGTCCCCCCTTTCAAATTAAACAAATGCGCAAAGGCCTTATAAAATTTTCCAAATTTAGATATGGGACAGGTGTCATGGTGCCCTATTGGGTAGGCCAATCTCCAAGTCAAGGAATGTTTCCCAAGAAGACCCTCTATAGACCATGTAATTGGTATGAGGTGGATTTGGGAAAATAATCTTGAGCATGGGGTTCTTGACATATCAAGGGCTCATATTGTCTCGTTTATGGCTTCCTTTGTGGAGAGTGTGTCACATCCCTTCGTTTGTAATGCAACATTTTTCTAATCCCTTTATTTTCCTTTCTTTTTTATGGTCTAAACGTTGAGTGCTATGTGTAATGGAAACAAAAAAAACACTACAATGCCACTTGAATTTAAAACAAATTGAGTGTCATATACACTGGAAATTAAAGGACATCAAAATGCATTCCCCCATCAAGCAGGACACCTTTTATTTATTTTCCTTTTAAAGGTCATTCATTTTTATGGAGAAGAGTTTCATGGCTCTCAGGACCTTAGGGCAATAATCTAGAAGGATAAATTATGGCTCTTGATTTTAACAGTGCTAGTTGCAACACCTCTATGCCTTCGGCCCCTTCTTCCCATGAAATAAGGTACAAGCCCCTCTTAGGGTCAATGAACCAAAAAACCCAAAAGATGAGGAAATGGAGTGGAAGAAGTGTGGAAAGTGGTAACTATGAGAAGGAATGGGACGATGACCCCTCAAGGAGACCCCCCAATAGTAACCCCTTTTCCTGAGGGTGACCAACTTATTAGGATACCATGTCAACCACCAAGGTGAAATAAGGAAAAATATATAATTGTCAAGAAAATATTCCATAATCAAGACAGGACTCTTTGCAACATCCTCAAATGCTTCAAATATTAAAGTGACACTTACCGTGATACTGGACTTGTTACCTCATGAAGCAAGACCTAATGCCCTTTGGGGGCCAAGCTAGTATGGAAGTCACTGTTATGTTGTGATGATGAGTGGTGATACATGGTGGAGAGGAGGGTCTATGTATACTTAATGTGGTATCTACTGATCAATATGGATCACAACACTCCATGTATGCTACCTGCAGGCCTCACGACATCATCTCCTTAGTTACCTTTAGGTTGGGGGGGTAACATTTGGCTTCTACATGGGGACATGTGCTCATCGTAGAGCACATGAGAACCTCATCATCTCTTGGTATGAATTTTTCCTACACACACTCAAGAAAAACATTAGAGTATCAGAGGGTGGATATCTCACCCCTTTATTCATAAAAGCAAAAATTCAAAAATTCAAAATTGACAAAAAAAAAAAATCATTTTTTCAAAAACTTCTAACTAGCATGTAATGATCCATACAAATGCATCACAACAACTATGAATAAATGCAAGAAAATAAATATGTAAATAAAATCATATGAAATGAAACTACCTTACGATGACATGAAAACACAAATGCAATGCAGAAAAGCAAATGACCTACCTACTTACTTGGGTCTCAAGGCCCATGGAAATCAGGTCCTAAAGATGTCAGGTGAAATCGTACAACCAATGAAACCAATTTATCATCCCATCAAGGTATCTCCCCCTATGCTTAATTATGTAATACAATAAAGATAATTCAAGCACATAATAATCATGAGAATAAATAAGCATGTGATCAATCATAGAAAGCAACTCATGGAGGTGGGTGGGAGGGAGACAATCTTGCTAGAAAGAATAGCCATAAGGTTGATTCATCCATCTTTGAATAATGATACTAGATATTGGAAATGCCTCATATGTGTCCTCAGTTAGGACACAAATGTTCCTTGAAGGTTAAGAGAAGATGAGAGATCCCAAGAAGAATATATTATTTCCCATAGAGGAAAATACCAGATAAGGGACAAGCTTAGATCTAGAGAAAAAACAATTCTTCACACTCAAAATATGTTTCTCTTTGTCCACAAATACCTGCAAGAATCCCCACAATGAAAATATTGTCACTTTGTAGTGTGAGTCTTTGGTTGCTCCAAGTTATCCATGACCTTACATTCATTAAAATTTGAGCAAGAAAGTGATTGAAAATATTCGTCATATAACAAATATAAGTGCTCAAAACTAATGGAATCACATCCCCCAAGGTATGATTAAACATCATCATGAGTATGTTGTGACAATTCATCCTCGGATGGATGAAAAAAATCAATGATCCTATCATTATTTGGATGCCAAATATCTAGATCATCTGTGTATGGAAAGCAATCTTCCAAAGGAAATATTTCCACATTATTTGTCTGGAAGCTTCCCTCAATGTCGTAGATGGGATCTCCATCAAAACCAAAACAACCAATATCCCATCTACACTTTCGGGCACATATGAAATAATCAATATGATTGTTAACTATATCTAAGGGATGCTCAATGAATTTACCTGCATCATTGGAACTTATTAATTTTTCGCAAGGTTTGACAACTTCATCTTCTTCAAGAGGGAAAATAGACACCACTGTCCCATACAGTCCTTTAGCATGAGAAAATTCATTGGGATATTCTTGGAAAATTTCTTGATATATTTGTTCTTCAAGCATTTCATCATCTGGAAGGGCATTCTCTTCGGTAAGAGGTGCTTCACCAAGTTTTTCTTCATTATATTCTTGAAGGAACTCCTTCATAAGGCTCATCATGCACTCAATAGCTTCATCAACAACTTTTTTCTCTTCCATCTGCAAAATTTTCCTTCTGATAGGATAAGTTCTGAACAATGGCTCATCTTGAGAGTGGTGAAAGTCCCATGGTGCCATAACTCAATTATCTAAAATAACACTTCAATTGTGCCATAAAGCTTGGGGCAAAGGATTTGTGGGAAAATCTTGCCAATGTCATTTTGAGCTCAAAAAGGATTCAAAATCCTCCCCGGCAACGACGCAAAAATGTTATCACATGATGTGTAGATTAAGCAAAGTTAACCTCAACCCAGCAATTTGTAACAACTTGGGAGCATTTACCCATTGTCACCTTAGATAAACGCTCCCCTCTTTTAGTGATGAAATAACTTACCACAAGGGAGGAGTCCCAGGTGACCCTAGGAGGAAAGAGGGGGGAAATCAAGAAGTCGAAAGGAAAATCCCTATAGGTCACAGCATGAGTCTAGTGCTTAGGGATTGAAAAACATGACTTGAGAAGGTGAGAGAGGTAAGTTTGATCAAGACCTTCAACAAACAATGTCAACGGAACAATCCCAAGATCAAATAACATGAAATAAAACCCAAAAACACTATAGGATCAACAAGATAAGCTTGTTGTCCTAAAATTGCAGCACACTGTAATTAATACCAATAATAATGAAATGTAACAACTGCAATATTTCACCGTCAAAATCAGCAAGTAATAGTTTGAAATAAAATCCCTTGATTAGTAGATAACATTCCATTATTCAAACAACAATTTTGATGGTTGAAAGGGATGTAAACCAAGTGTTATCAATAAAAAATATGACAACCCAATGGTTGTAGAAAAATTTTTCTACCGAAGCAAGTTCTAACCACATAAATTAGCAAGTAAATAGACCAATTTATAGCTCTTTCCAAGTATATCAATTTCAAGTATTCACAAGCAATTTTTTGCGATAAGAAAAGTGAGTAAAACAGACTTTAAGAGGATTTTTTCTACAACTCTAATGGTTGTATAATTTAATTAATTACAACAGCTATAGAATGTGCACAAATCAAGACGCCTTAGTGTACAAAGATATCTTGAAGTGAGCACAATTCATCCCCAAAATGAAAGATTACAAAAGTGTAATTTTCACGTATTCTAATGCAATAATTTATGTTCTCCAATACAATTAAGACAATTTATCCTTGGGAAATGGAGTCAAATAATAGAAAAAAATATCAAGAGAGAGGGCCAACTTGAACATTGGTTTTGAAACCATACAAAACCAAGTCGTCCTCCTTTCCTCAAGATTTTCTAGTGATTTAAATTGAACTAGGGAAATATATTATAAGGGTGTAAACCCTCTTACTTCCTAGAATATCAATCCTATACAATCCTTTGCATCAGGGGTGTAGGCCCTTCTTCTTCCTATATCAAATATTAAACAATTCTAAGACAAACAAGGAAATATCTCTAGTGGAGGGTGTACACCTTTGTACTTCTCCTAGGGTTTATAATTTAAAATCCTTGAACAAAGATAAACAATTGCAAAAATATACTCACAAAATCCAAGAAGACATATGTCAAACCCTATTTTTTACCAAATATCATCAACATTCATCTAAGATAAAGCCTCAAGACAAATATGTTTGCTCCAAAATGCCAAAGAGAAGTCTTTTTCCACAATGCACAAGAGAAAATAAAGAGGCCAAGATTTTCCTTGGAGAGGGACAACCCTCACAAGTGAGTTATGTTCAAATGAAAATGACTTGCCATATCATCCCCCAAATCAAGAAAAAGTGTGGGGTCACAACCCCACAACACCACCAAGTACACAAATTACACCCAACAATATCCTCAATGTGTGATGTCACGCTGCAAGAGAGGCACGTTTGGGCATAGGAGGGTGATGTCATCTCCTCTTCATGGTTCTGGGTCTTGTTCATGTGCTAGAGACGTCATCCAAGGTGAAACATTCATCATCATAGGCCTCCAATGTGTGGGCCGTAACATCCATCCAATGGGATTTCATGCCCTTATGAAGGTCCAAGTGGCTTAGTCCCTTCATGAATGACTTTCACCAGGAAAGGTCATGCAAAGACAAAACAATACGCCCTCCAAGGGTCCATAATTCATGTGAATCATTCCAAGTAAGCCACATTTAATAAAATAACCACTCTAACAAGTGAACTAATTCCTCGCTTTCAAATTAAACAAATGCTCAAAGACCTTATAAACTTTTCCAAATTTAGGTATGGGAGAGGTGTCATCATGATGCCTTATTGGGTAGGCCAATCCCCAAGTCAAGGAATTTTCCCAAGAATACCCTCTCTAGACCATGTAATTTGTATGAGGTGGATTGGAGGAATTACTCTTGGGCATGGGGTTATTAACATATCAAGGGCTCATATTGTCTCATTTATGGGTGCCTTTAGAGAGGGTGTGTTGCATCCCTTTATTTTTAATGCAACATTTTTCCAAACCCTTTATTTTCATTTATTTTTTTATGGTATGAACATTGAGTGTTATGTGAAATGGAAAGAAAAAGATAACCACAAATCCACTTGAAGTTAAGACACATTTAATTCCATATTGACTAGAAATTAGAGGATGCCACAATGCATTCCCTCATCAAGCGGGACACCTTTTGTTTATTTTATTTTTAAAGGTCCTTCATTTTTATGGAGAAGTGTTTCATGGATATTAGGACCTTAGGGTGGGCATATAGAAGGATAAATTATTTCTCTTTATTTTTACAGTGCTAGATGCAACGCCTCTGGGCATTCAACCCCTTGTTCCCACGAAATAAGGTACAAGCCCCTCTTGGGGTCAATGAGCCCAGAAACCCAAAAGATGAGGAAATGGAGGGGAAGAAGTGTGGAATGTGGTAAGTATTAGTGGAAATGGTATGATGAACCTTCAAGGAGACCCCCCAGTAGCAACCCATTTTCCCGAGGGTAACCAACTTACTAGGATACCATGTCAACCACCAAGGTGAAATAAGGAAAAATATATAATTTCCAAGCAAATGTTCCATAATCAAGACAAGACTCTTTGAAGCATGCTCAAATGATTCAAATATTAAAGTGACACTTACCATGAGACTGGACTTGTTACCTCATGAAGCAAGAGGATAACTAGGTTGGTGACAACAGGATAATGTTATATCCCCCACCAAAGTTCAATTCCTTGAAGAAGTGGTCGACAGGCTCTATAAAGGAGGTCATTGATTAGTGGAGCCATCATTGTCATTAAGTCAATTCAAGTGGTACACACCCTTACACGAAGCATAAGGAAGCATTGACCTCTTGAAAGGAAGTTAATGCTCAAACTTCACCATAGTAAGCTTTCTCAAGTTTCCTTGATCAAATATTGATTCCACCTTAATGGTATGATCAATATTGATTTCTCTGCGATCCAAAAATATCTACAAATGTTAATAGACCCATAGTGCACTAACAAACTTCATAAAAATTGGAAATACAAGTAAGTTATAGTTACAAACATATCAACCATATAGTAGTTACACATGTTCTTTATAGCATCAAGTGTGTAGTACAAAGACAACCTTTTACCTACCCAGTGTTGCTAGTCTTGATGTTGTCAAAGCCACATAACATCTAAGGTAGCTAGAGAGGTAGTGGGGGAGGGGGAAAAGGGCCCATAGTGATAATAGTGGAGGCCATTCAATGTAAGGTGGAATAGGTCCACTATATTATTAAATAAGACCCACTATGGTAGTTAGATATAATAAATGGATAATTAGATATAATAAATGTAAGAGGACTTCTTAGAAGGTTCTACATTTTAAAGGAGGAATCTTCTAGAAGTAGAACCCTCTAAGAATTCCTCTTACATTTATTATATCTCTTCAATGTAAGGTGGAATAGGTCCACTATGTTATTAAATAAGGCCCACTATGGTAGTTAAATATAATAAATGGGTAATTAGATATAATAAATGTAAGAGGACTTCTTAGAAGGTTCAAGTTCTAGAAGATTCATCCTCTAGAATGTTCTTAGGTGATGGTAGAACTATATAAATGGGTTCAAGCAATGTAATGGGACATGAAGAGTATTATTGTATTGTGAGTTGTATCTCAATAGGAGGATTCCCCCTCAAAGAGGCAAGTGAACAGGAGAGGATCCCTTCCATAATAGGATCCATTGTACGGTGTTTCCCTACCTCAAGGGTTTGATAGTAATACAAGATATTTTTCATATTGTTATTGTATATTTGTTGTGGTGATTTTGTATTCAGTCTTTAGCTCTTCACAAGTGGTATCAGAGCACTTTCCTTGGCAGACATTGTGGGCAAATATTTTTTATTTTTGCAGTATTTTTTTCGGAGAAGAAACAAAGAGGGTCGCGACATTCCAGAATTTTTTGGTATATTTTTGTGCAAAATTTGTAGACATAGGTTGTAGATATAAGTTCCTCTCAGAAAAACACCCAATTTAAAAAATAAAATCATCTGAAACAGAGTTTGGGAAGTCAATATATTGAAGTTTTAAAATATGGAAATTTTCACGGTTTTTTCCGTGGACGGCGGCGCGATTTTTTTTTATTTCTATAGCAGCTGGAGGCCAAATTTGTCCAAACAAATTAAAATTCTGATTTCCTATCACAATTTCACCGATTTTCAAAAAACAAATCAACCGAAACGGAGTCTGGGAAGTGAAGTTATGAGCATTTTAAATTCAGCAGTTTTTAGGGTTTTTCCAGAAAAAGTCGCAATTCTCTGTCATAACTTATTGTTCTATTTTTTTGGTTTTTTCATGACAAATACAAGACCAAAGAGTTAATAGGGTGCTCAGATGGATATTTCCTCTCAAACCCTCAAATAAATTCTACAAATCACTGAAGCATTCGAATCTCAATTGTATGACACGTTGGATACTAGATTGCATGACCTTGCAGATGGCCTCAATGATAGTTTTCGTAGTATTCAAGATTTTGTGGATAACATGCAGGAGAGATTTCTTATGGAATACCTGAGGGATGAATATAATCAAGAAATATATGTTTGGCATCATTTTGACATCGATTTTGATGATTGGTATATGGATAGTTGTCATTTTTGGGATGACAACCACTTCCATATTTTATTTGATGACTCTAGTCCACCTTCTGTAGAGAACATCAATGTCCCACATCAAGAGCTAGTTATGATTACCAGCATCCAGACTGCATATTCTACAATGGTATTGTTCCTTCCAGATTCAGTGTTGACCTTTTCCCACTATGTGGCTAGATATTCTTATTTTGATCCACATGATAGGTGTCAGTATTGCGAGCATCATTTTCAGTTGGTTATTGGGTGTTGATATCTTCCGTGTGGAGTTCACATGAGCACTTGGACATGGGTGTTATCGGAATAATCGGTAGGTGCAGACACTAATAGATCTCCCTAGATCCACCTAGATCTAGAACAAAATAGGATAGGACATGACTCTTTCCCTATGTTTTGACCATTGAATTAGCTAGTAGGAAGGAACAAGTAACATACCTTAATATCGCTTCCCAGGGTCTTTGTTGCTCCCGCTTCGCTCTGGTGCTCTCGTGAGGTCAATACCAAGACAACACAAACCAACCAAAGTGAAGATAGCAAAATATATTCAATTGTCAACTTATGTGTATGATCAAGGAATTACACAATAAAGTGATAATAGCTTTATGGGAAAGAGACATGCCACTGTATCAGATTAATTGAAAGTAAAGATTACAACCTGGTTGCCTTGATGTCACAAGCTTCCTTTCGATGGCTCTTGGCTCCAACACACACACTTGCTCAATCCTTGTACGAAGAAGATCAAAACCTCTTGATGGACTTGCTAAGGTCTTCAAGCTACTGTTCAAGCTAAGTCCTTCACACAATTCTTTCACCAATTCTCCAATGAATCTTGATTAACTTTTTCCATGAGAATTTTCTCAATATATAGGAGAGAATGAGATGGTTACTTAGATAAGAATGATCCCACAATATCAGGTAATCCAGAACAAGGATAACCATTCGAATGCCAACCCATTCTTCTAGAAGATTCCCTTCTAGAACCATCGAGAATTCATTTTTTTCCATGCTTTAGGACGAGTTCCCACCCTAGCTATTCAACACAGTGCGAGAAGTTCACACCCTGGCTTAAGGCATCCTGCGAGAATGGGTCATTCTCGCACCCTGGTATACTAGCAGCCTGCGAACCTTCTTCAAAAGTGAGTTTTCTAGGAAGAGATGAAAGTAACTTTTCTCAGGAGAAAGTTCTTATGAAGAGCTTGAGTACACCATCATTAATACACCATCATGATGACCAAAATCATGGGTAACAATGGGACCCTATTTTACAATGGTGGTTGGACTACTTCAACATGGTGGCTTCCATTTCTCAATGGGACCCTGGTATATGGTTGTACATCAAGCATTAAGGACAATGCTTTCATAAGGGGGATGGAATGTAAGGTAGCTAGAGAGGTAGTGGGGGGACCCAGAGGGCCCATAGTGATAATAGTGGAGGTTGTTCAATGTAAGGTGGACTAGGTCCACTATATTATTAAATAAGACCAATTATGGTAGTTAGATATAATAAATGGGTAATTAGATATAATAAATGTAACAGGACTTCTTAGAAGGTTCTACTTCTAGAAGATTCCTCCTCTAGAATGTTCTTAGGTGATGGTAGCACTATATAAAGGGGTTCAAGCAATGTAATGGAACATAAAGAAAATTATTGTATTGTGAGTTGTATCTAAATAGGAGGATTCCCCCTCGAAGAGGCAAGTGAACAGGAGAGGATCTCTTCCATAATAGGATCCATTGTACAGTATTGCCCTACCTCAAGGGTTTGATGGTAATAGAGGAGATTTTCCATATTGTTCTTGTATATCTGTTGTGGTGATTTTGTATTCAGTCCTTGGTTCTTAACATAACATGTCAATATCTTGAAGACAAATGCTCTTATCTCTTTCACCAAATAGTACTAGTTACTCTCTATCTTAGACTTAAAATTGTGTCTTGGACCTTTATTTTGATCATTAAGGAAATATATTGGCTACGATATCATTTTTGTAATCAAACATTCATGTTACATGTTGTGAACAAAGAATGACATGGATAAAATTCAAATTCACCTTTTATATATATTTCAATAATAAAATATAGATATGAAGATGCACCAAACACAAGAAATATTGAGGATCTCCTCTTAGGGTTTTTATGAAAGAAATGTGATTAAAATGGGGCAATACCTCCTCTTTATTTGATTTTTTGTGTTGTCTGAATTTGATTTTTCATGTCATGTGTCCAACATGTTGGGATTCACTTTATGTGTGTGTTAAACACATGTGAGAATAGCATCGTACATGTATTCAATGTGTTTTGTTGGGGGATGGGGTTATTTGATATGTTAGCATTCCATGTTTTGGTTAGAGGAGTTTGTTCACTTCTCACATGCAGAGTTTTTCTTTTTGAAAAGTTTCATATGATGCTTTGTTTATCTTATTTCCTACAAATGGTAGTTGTGATGTGAATTCCCCCTTTGCTATAATAATTTATTCAAAGTTAAAAGGAAGATAATCTCTCTTATAAAATTAATTTTGTTGAAACTTATTCATTATTATTTCTTATTAACTCTCTCAAAGTGGAGGGAACTCTTTGTTTCCCTTTTATTTATTTTTTTTCTTGGCTCATTCTGTGTGAAGCTAAGAGGTTTCTTAAGGATAAAAAAACAATGTTACGACTTTATGGCTTTTGGGCTTATTTGGATTTGGTGGGTATATGAAGAAGAAGGCATGTAAGGTGGATCACTATTTAAGATATACACACTTTCTTAGAAGGGTATTAAGTATCACAAATGTTTATGAATGAGTTTAGAATGATAGTATAGTTCTCATTAAAGGAATGGTTGAAGTGAATAACGATGCACTGATGTGGCTATTTAGGAGTATAATTGTAATGAGGATAACAAGTCGTAGTGTACAACAAACTTATACCATGTTTTGTTGAACATGTCATGCCCTCAATATTCATGACCAAGTCCGACCTTGGAATCTTGTGGACATGCGGCATCACAATGGTTCTCACTTGGAAACTTGGCTCAAACAAGGATACTTCACCCTAACTACACCTCTTCAACTAGAGCATACCCATACTCTATTCAATGCTATGGGATTCTCATCCTTACTCTATGCAACTCAGTTGTATAATTAGACATTTGTTAACATTATTTAACACTTAGTCAATTTGGCATACAACATAAAACATGTGAAACACAAGAGACAATTATAGTGCGGTCGACACCAATGGTGCCTAATACCCGACTTTGTTTATTATATTGCGAAAAAATAAAAAATAAAAAAAATAAAAATAAAAATAAAAATCTTTACAAAGAGGGCACTATTGTCTCAATTGTGTATATGGGTAGAGTCTCATGACTATGATTCATATATCAAAAACATCTAGACCCATGTTTTTGTCACACCAATACTTCTCGATGTTGTTCCTCCTTGCCTCAGCATGAGGTGCACCGCACTTGTGCACCCAGCCTCAGAGTTCAATCTCTCTTGCCTTCACTTTCTCTCTTTCATCATTTGTTTGTGTTCCCTTGCTATTATAGGGAATCTAAGGGTCACTTGTGCAAAAAATAATGTTTTGGGGGTGTGTCGCACCCCTTCACGAATCTTCACACTCAATTAACTGTCATGCCCCACCGTGATCCCAATGCACCCAAAAGAACTTGTTCGCCCATCAACCATCACATCTCTTGGACCGACACGCCCCATCCTTGGGTACACTCCCTTTACCTCATGCTCTTCCTTGTGTCGATTGTCATGACTCTCCATAGGTGTGACGATGGGGTTGTTCAACCTCTATGGTGCACCCATGTTGCCAAGGGTAGATGATACCACTAATAAAGTGTGATCTCACGCTACCCTACCCTTACCAAAATGAAATCCAAGAATTTTTTTTTCATTGCAAGAGAAGAAGGGTTTGTGCCCCCTTGGGCTTGCACATCACCATCGTTCCCCAAGGTGCTCCTACCCATGCCCATAATACAAGCTCTTTCCCAACTATTTTCTTCCCTCATTGTGCTCTTTGTATGTTCCGTCGTTGAATCTACCCAAGGTGTGTGGGTGCTAGGTGGGTGCCCTAGAAGGAATTACATCCTCACCCACTAAATTTTTTGTCGTCCAGAAAAATTCCATACAACTTGTGATCTGTAGCCATCTCTATCAAACTCTTGAATCATGCCCGCATATTTCCATAAGGACTCATATATTTCCCAATTGTTCTCTTTGTTGGGATTGTCCTTCCAATGGCTAGACTTCTCATACACTTGACCTTTGCCTCATCCCAATATGCAATGTGCAAAAATATTCTCTACTTCTAACTATGGCTTATCTGCAACCATGGTTGGTGCTTTGGATGGTTCAACTCGACTTGGGTCATATGGGTCTCTTTGGCATGACTTCAATTGGATAATGTAGAAGACAGGGTGAATATGTCACATGTGGAATGACAACTGCAATCTGTAGGTGATGTTTTCAATCCTCTCAATAACTTTGAATGATCACTCATACCTATGCATGAGAGATGGATCCATCAATTTAGGTGGTGGGAACCAATATCTAATCATATTGAGTAAGACAAACTCTCCTAATTGGAATTTTATGTTGTGTCTGTTGCAATCTTCCCATTGCTTCATTTTTTTAACAACGTTATTCAAGTGTGTGCGAGCTATATCCAACCCATAATATTTGTGTGTCATAAAATGAGGAGTTATGATTTTTTGTTTGTTCATCAAATCAAATGGATTATAGCCCATTTTTTAACTCTTATGTAGGTTGTATATGAACTGGGAAATGTCCAACAAGTCTGGCCAATTCATCTGATCCACCTATACATAGTTATGCAAGAATTCGTTCTACAAAAGTCCATTGAATCATTCAGTCTTCCCATATGTATGCGGATGGTAGACTGAAATATTTAACAACTTCATCCCCACAAGCTTGAACAATGTTGTCCAAAACATACTCATGAACCTTGCATCCTTTTCCAACACAATGTTCAAAGGAATACCCCAATACATCACTATGTGCTTGAAAACAACTTCGCAACTTCTTTTGTGCTACAAGGCATATTTGTCACAATGAAGACAACATACTTGGAGAATTGTTCCACCAAAACAAAAATCTCGTTGTATCCCTATGTTGGAAAATATTTAACAGACAGCGCATGCTTGTATACTTGTCATTGATGGAAAGTACAACAGTGAAGATGGCATGAGTACAGAAAGTATGTAATAGATGGGCATTATGAGAAGATGGTGTAGAGAAGATTTGAATAAGCTCAGAAGAGATAGTGCAGAGGATTGTTGGCAGATCATCGATGGAAATATCAGAGTAAGCGGAACAAAGTAAGCTCGGGAGGAGAAGCAACATTTATGATCGTTGGATCCCATTTACAATTATCGATGACCGTTAGATCAAGTGTTGATCAGGACTGCTCGGGAGGAGAAGCAACATTTCTGATCGTTGGGTCCCATTTACAATTCTCGATGACCATCAGATCAAGTGTTGATCGGGATTGTTGATCCCATGCCATTTCAGGGTTTCATGACTCACGACTTGGAGAGGCAAGAAACATAACCATCGAAATCGCGATATGCGAAATCATGATTTAATCGCAGTCGTCAGATCAAGGTGTGATCTGGACCGTTGATCCGACTCCATTTCGGAGTTTCGCGACTCGTGACTTGGAGAGGTAAGAAATATAACCATTGAAATCATGATATGCGAAATCGCGATTTAATCGTAGCCATCATATCAAGGTGTGATCTAGACCGTTGATCCGACTCCATTTCGGAGTTTTGTGACTCGCGACTTGGAGGAGCAAGAAATATAACCACCGAAATCACGATATGTGAAATCGCGATTTAATCGCAGCCATCAGATTAAGATCAAATCTAGACCATCGAATCATAGGACAAGTCATTGACTTGGAGTCAACGGATCATGGTGTGGAAATTCATGAGTTGCGAAATCATGATATGATCTGAGCCATTGAATTAAGATCATATCTAGATCGTCGAATCATAGGACAAGTCACTGACTTGGAGTCAATGGAGCATGGTGTGGAAACTCGTGAGATGCAAGATCACGATAATATCTGGACCATCGGATCTATGGAAATTTCAACCGTCGATCAGACTCAATGAAGTTTATAAACTTGTGAAATATGAAGCACCTTTTGGCATAGCCTATGGTCACTGTCGGTGGTCACGAGAAGGGAAGGAGTCAGTTAAGATAAGCTCCATTTCAGAGTTTCAGGAATCGTGACTTGGAGAGTCAAGATGCCTCATCTCCAGATTCATGAAATGAGAATTTGCGAAAATCACTTTATGCATAAGTGCTTGGTCATGACCATGGTCATATAGAGAAAGGAGCTAGTGCAGAAAATCTCTACATTGGAGTTTCGGAGATCACGACATGAAGTGTCGAGGCACTTGGCCATAGGAATGCCTAAATGTCGAAACTCGATTTAAAGTCAAGATTAATAAATTTCATCCAACGGTACAGATAAAATTGAATATGAACAGAGGGCAACTATTCTCTCTCACAGTTAATTCATTAGTTACGAATCAGTTAGCAAAACCGATTCATGATTCCTGATCGATTGGTGTTTCAGTTGCTTAGACGGGTTTTTTTTCCTAAGAAGATGCGAAGTGTAACTGTTGTGGGTGTGGTGCATAAAATAAAAATACACAGACTGTGCGTGGTTGGTTGTTCTGGATGAAAAATGAATTAAACTGTAAGAAAGGGAAAATCACAGGATGCGCAGTGTGAGACTAAAAATATGCGCAGTGTGAGACTAAAAATATGCACAGTGTGAGATAAAACTCAGAGAAGAGTAAGAGATGAGGAAAAGACTTGAAGCATAGAAGAATGACAGAACAAGTTGAAGCAGAGCATATTTGCAGAACAAACAAAGGAAGAGAAGAATAGCATAACAGTTAGAAGAATACCATATTTACAGAACAAAGAAGAAGTGGTAAGAATCGATTTATCTGTGTAGTTGGTTGTTTAATTATTCATTTATATTCCAGGGTGGTTGGGAGGTCCTAGGGAGTATTTTTGTCCTCATAGGTTCAAGTGGGAGCTTGAACAAAGGGAGTTGTAGCTTCCATCTGGTTGCAGCCAGAGAAACCAGGGTGGCAGGGTGGTGCAAGGGAGAACAAGTGTTCTCTGTTATACAGGTTGGAGCCTGTGTAACTGGAAGTTGGTGCTTCCATCCAGTTGGTGATGGAACATTAAGGGAGTTGGTGCTTCCTTCTAGTGGGTTCTAGAGAAACCAGAGAGTTGGTGCTCTCAAACAAGTTGCAGCTTGTAAAACAGAGGTAGCATCCTCACATTGAGTTGGTTCTCAATTATAGATGATGTACAAAACTTAAAATACTGCCTATCATTTCAAAGAAGAAGAGGTTTTCTCCCTTTATGGGTTTCCTTG
>ML822900.1:35391-47441 GCA_009831015.1 Picea engelmannii
TCACAATTTCAAACATAGAAGTTGACAAATAGGGAGCTTTCAAATCCTCCAAGTCCAGCGTTCCAATCACCATAAGGCAGGGAGATACCCGTGAAGGGTCGAAGGCCGAGGTCCGGTTGTTCTGTGCGTCCCCCCTTGAGGCATCCACCTCTTGGACGGGATCCATCCCGTGACCCATTTCTTAGGCCGAAAATATAAATGTCGCGCTTGGACCGAGGTACCTAGTGGCCAATTTTAGGACGTCTACCCAGGTGGCGGTTGTGGGCTACAATCACACCTTGACTAGATTTTGTGTGGCTATTGGGAGGTATCGCCAGCTCTTTCGAGATATTGCACCCTCTACCCCTCATTATAACCAGTTATTTCATTCTTCACTAGTGTCTCTTCCAGTGACTTCAGACCCCACTGTTGAGAGCTATTGGAAGATCCAGTGCTATTTGAGAGGAAGGACGTTACGTCTTCTAGGACACGAGCATTTTCTTTATTTTGATTCCCCCATGCGGACAAAAAACCCTCTTACCCACATATATGCTTCTTTCTCATTTATGTATGATGCACATCTTATTATAGTTTGACTTTGATATATATATTGTGAAGATCGTCGTAGAAAAAGGCTCTTAGTTCTATATTTTCTCTCACCACTTGTTGCACACATTTCACACAATTAGTCTGACATCATAGGGGAACCATAGAACCCCCGTCGTTCACGACGTTTGCGCAACCTTCCTCCTATCTTAGGGGGAGTATCTGGTCATACTCACTCATCGGTACCTCCTTCACACACTCCTGTGAGTGCCACTATCTTAGGATCAGCTCTTCTTGGTTCTACCTTGCTTGGGTCCAATTCCCAAGGTCACACAGTCACTCGCTCTCCTTTGCACAAAAGCGGGGGACCAAATTCCTCTCAAGCAGGGAGCACCAACCCACCTAGTCCCCATCAAGGATTAGGTGCACAACACACTATGGCTAGAACTAACATTCCTACCCCATTACAGATGCCATACTTGGCCTCTCTCAACATTCTAGATCTCACCAAGCTCACTAATGATCCTATATTGCATGATGCCACATGGTCGGCAATGCCAACCAAACTTCCTTCAGACATACCAAAGTTTGAAGGGAAGGCGGGGGATGACCCCGCCAATCACGTCATGACCTTTCATCTATGGTGCTCTTCCAATAGCATCATGGAAGACTCTATTAGATTGCGTCTTTTTCAATGCACACTTACTAGCCCATCAGCCAAATGGTATGTCGAAGAAAAATCAGGGTCCCACACGACCTTTGAATCTTTGGCCAAAGCCTTCTTAACTTTCTTCCAATTACCCATTCGACATGACAATGGTATAGAACTACTGTCTAATTTCAAACAGTCCTCAGCCACCCACATTGCTAACCACATTCATGAGTGGCGTAGGCGACGTAGTTTGTGTAAAGCAGAAACCACCAAGCAGCAATGTCTTGACTGGTTTCTTAGATCACTTGTCGCTCTCCTTGGTAAGGATGTAGCTTCTACCTTCCCACAATCTGAAGAGGAAGCCATCAGCAAGGCTCAACAATATGACCTCATTTACGCACAGTCAGGATACTTATACACGGTACTTCTTGATCTTCCGAAACCTGTGCCATTTGGTCAAGACAAACCTGGGATGTCTCACTCAGCAGACAGACTAATAGGTACCACTACACACCATGGTCCACAACCCCAACCACCACCGATGTATGGAACACCTCATTACCCACCAGCATATGGGGGAACTTCTTATTACCCCCCACCCCCTTATCAACAGCCATATCCTGTTGCTATACCTCCACCCACCAGTGGACCACCACCGACACCCTCCATACATCAACCTCCTCCAACCACCAGTGGTCCCCCCTCCACATCACCTTTTAGTACTAGTGAAAGTGCCACGCCTTCCTATGTACCTTATGTATTTGCACCACCACAGAACCTGTACTTTCCCTTTCCAGGTCCTCCACAACCCATGGCTCCCCCACATCCTCATACGGGGGTCAATTTTGTTCAACCCTATGCTGCTCAGCAATATCAAAATTTTGAACAGTTGAACACAGCCAATCCAACTCATCCATCAAACAACACTAGGAGGAAAGGAAGGAACAAGAATAACAACAATCCTGGTCAAGGCGGGAATCAACCCCCATAGAATCAACCCACTGGGGGCAATCAGAACCAAGGGAACCAAAACCCCCAAGGGGGAAACAACAATAAACGCCCAGGGAGGAATACCGTTAAAACTATCCACCCTTGTGCTCTTTGTGGCGTATATGGTCATTACACTCACCATTGCCCACAGATCGTTGATTTCAAAAGGTTGAAGGACTCTGGAAGCATTCCCCCTTCTCCTGCGCAACATGCCCCGCAGCAGGAACAACAACAATATGCGCAACAACCCCCTCCCGTCGTGCTGCAAAATCCTATCCCACATCAAGGTGTGGTAAACACCCAACAGGACACGCAGCATCCCCCACCTTAGGTGGGCCAGTACCACAATCCCAACAATCCAGCAGAGCGAACAATTCTCCTCACCAGTGAGGAAGAAATCCTTCTGCAAACACGCAATCGTCAGTATCCGGCAACAGTTGAGTCTACCCCTACGTCTGCAGAAACACACCCTACACTGACGGGACCTCCGTTGATGATCCCTCACCCTTCTTCCGAACCACCATTACGCATCCCTCGCATCCCATTGCGCAGGAATGTCCACAACCCACAGGCTAGGGCCGCTCATAACTACAACTTGGTAGATGACTTAGCGCAATCCTCGGCTGCCATGTCAGTTCTGAAAGTCCTCCAGACTTGTCCTACTCAAAGGAAATCATTACTTTCCACCTTGGGGGCAGTCAACCCCGCTGATACTCGACTCATCACTTTTGACCTTGATAGTTGCAAACCGCATCTTCCTGCCGCAGTTGTTATTCAAATACCAGTCAAAATACGGAACATCACCGTTCATCGGTGCATCATCGATGAAGGGGCATCCACATGCATCATGTCCAAAATAGTATGGTAGAAACTTGGTTCCCCAGAACTGATACCTTCCTCCATCACCTTACGATCTTATGACGGATGACCATCATCTCCCGAAGGGCTCTTCCAAAATGTCCCTGTGGAACTCGGGGGCAAAACTATCCTCATTGACATTGAAGTTATCGACGCTCAGCTCGATTACAATATCTTGCTGGGACGTAGCTACATGTATGCTATGAAGTCCGTGGCATCATCTGTCTTCCGGACAATCATGTTCCCCCACAATGGGAAGATTGTAACCATTGAACAAGTCTCACATTATGAGCCTAATCCATCTTCCAATCTCGATAACATTCTTCCTCTTATTCACACCAACCAAGACGTATATCCACTCATTGAGATGGGTCCTGCTATTTTCAAAGATCCATCCTTGTTAGGAACGTACCATGGAGCACCACCACTCCATCCCCCTAGCCAAGTATGCGTCGTTTTCTCTAAAGAAACTCTCCAGGAGGATGATAGTCCTCCTCAGGAGGCTTCAGTCATTCCTGATGTCTCAACAGTCACAGCACCACTCCCACAGGAGCCTCCTGCACATTCGTCGACACCTACAGTCCAAGAATCCACATCCCCTCAAGGGACTAATCCCATTTGGGAGACAGTTCCCCAACCCCTCACTCAAATTCCCTTCTTTTACCCTCCACCAGGTATAGAAGCTTTTTAGGTAGCCGCAACGCTCACACTACCCAATATGGTGTTAGCAATCCCAGTGTGGTACTTACATCCACCTGAGCTGGTCCCTCGCCCACAAACAGGACTCCCCATGACGATTCCTGTCCTCACTCCCACTACCTCCACTACCCCCATACTCCCTACCCCCCCTACTACCGCTGGGGGCAAGAGACAGAAGAACGATCTCACAGTTCCACTTCCTCCGCGCATCTCACCACCTTGCGCATTGTGTGACAAAGAGGGTCACCAAACCAACAACTGCCCATCACTACCGGAATTACGGAATTTGATTCCCCCCAATCCAAACCCCACACCATCCATTACTACTGCTACCACTCAACCTTCCAGTAGTAAAGGGTTGAAGACCAAATTCACGTGTGCCATCTGTTCTGAGTATGGCCACTACACCCATCATTGTCCAGCACTGCCTCGTTTTCGGCAGGCATTAGCTATCGTAAGCCGAGACTTTCAGAACAACCCACGCCCGGCTACGTCATCCACGACACCTATCACTGACATTCGCTATGTCACTACTTCAATCAATGAACGCATGAGATGCCCTTGCTCTCTTTGCGATTCATCGACTCATTTTACATACCAGTGTCTGATGATCATCGAATATCGGCAACGTCAGTTCGCCCTACTTCACCAACCCGCAGAGGCCATCATTGACATATCTTCAGCATTTGAAGATCTCCATATCATCTCTCCCAAGCTCGAGGCACTCCCTATGCCTCCATGGTTCTTAGATGACATGGATGAGGATTTACCCCATAACCCACCCAACTCTCCCGCTCATCCCCCTGCGGAGACTCCCCATCCCACTACTACGGGTACCCCTCAATACCTCAATATATGGTTTATGAAGAGTGAACCCTCACCCTCTCCTAACAATACCCCCTCTGTTTCCTCAGCAGGGGGCACTCACATGGTCACCGAGGTCACTCCTCACGATCCATTATATTCCCATCGTTTCCAATGTGATGAAGGAATACTGGAAGAGCTACAACACCTAGACTCTCCCTGGGATATACTACATCATCGTGCACTCTTCCTTCCACAAGAAGCCCTCATGCTTCCTAGCCACAATCCCATTTACGCGGTCGAAACCAAATATTTTATCCCATCAGGGACTATCGATTGGTTCAACAATCCTATTCCTGCACCCGATGCTTTTGAAGAAGGTAACCTGGCTAACATCTCCCCCACCATCAAAATCGACATTTCCATCAAACCAGGCATCGTCGAAGAGCTCATCATTGGAGCTGCTTGCACTCCTCAGGAGATTGCCGCATACAAATCCCTCTTCCAGGAATTTAGAGATATTTTCGCCTGGTCATACACAGAGATGCCTGGCCTCGACCCCTCTATTATCGAACATCGCATCGACACCTGGCCCAACATCACACCAGTTCGCCAGAAACAGCGACCGCTACATCCATCCAAGGTCGCGGCTATCAAAGCCGAAATTGACAAATTGCGTATGGCTGGATTCATTTACCCCATCGCTTATACGTCATGGGTTTCCAAGCCTGTACCCATCGACAAAAAACAGGGCACCATTCGCGTTTGCACCGATTTTCGCGATATCAACAATGCATGTCCCAAGGACAACTTCCCAACACCTTTCATCGATCAGATTATTGACGACTGCGCCAGCCATGAGGCTCTCTCCTTCATGGATGGATTCTCTGGCTATAACCAAATTCAAATCCACCCAGCCGATCAGTACAAAACCGCATTCATTACCCCTTGGGGTACATTTGCGTACCGTGTCATGCCCTTCGGCCTCAAAAATGCCGGTGCAACTTTCCAGGGGGGCATGACATACATCTTTCATGATCTGGCTATAATCATCCTCTTTTACTTGGATGACCTCACCGCCCGATCCAAGAAGCGCACCCAACACCTTGATGATTTACGAGTCATCTTTCAACGGTGTCGTCAATACAACATCCGCTTGAATCCTCTCAAGTGTGTATTCTGCGTCACCGCAGGACGCCTCCTCGGTTTCATCGTTTCCCAAAACGGTATCACCGTGGACCCCCTCAAAGTCCAAGCCATCACATAAATTCCACCTCCTCGGAATTTGCGACAGCTACAGAGTCTACAGGGCAAAGCCAACTTTCTTAGACGCTTTGTTCCTGATTACGCTAGACGCGCACATGGTTTCCTTCGCTTACTATGCCACGACATCCCTTTTCATTGGGACGACTATGCTCAACAGTCGTTTGACGATCTTAAGGCAGCACTTTCCAATGCACCTTTGATTAGTGCACCTGACTACAATCGTGACTACATCCTATACGTATCAGCATCAGCTGTATCAGTAGCCGGCGTTCTCGTCCAGCTCGGAGATGACAATCATGAACACATCATTTACTACGTCAGTAAGAACCTCTCAGGACCACCCCTGAAGTACAAACATGAAGAGAAACTTGCTCTCGCAGTTGTCCTCGCAGTTTAGAAACTGTGCCACTACATTCTGCTTCACACCACCAAGGTAGTCGCAGATTCCAACCCTATGCAGTATTTTCTCAGCCGTCACCAAGTCAACGGAAAATTCGCTCGATGGATCGTTATCCTTCAGGAATACGACCTTGAGTTCTCAACACCCAAGAGTAAGAAGGCCCTCGTTCTCGCTGAACTTGTCACAGCTCTTCCCTCTGACACACCTAGTGCCCCCGTCAATACTGACTTTCCTGACGAACATATTTTTTACATCGCTTCAGATGATCCTTGGTATGGCGACCTTCTCGTATACCTACGAACTCAAAAGTTCGAAAATCACCTGTCACAAGATGATCGTCGACGCATTTTCCATCAAGCACCCCGCTATCTCCTCATCGGTGACATCCTATACCGGCGGGGTATTGACACCATTCTTCGTCGCTGCCTGACTATTGACGAGGCCGACAGAGTCTTAAACGACTGCCACAGCGGTGCCTGTGGGGGCCATCTTTCGGGCATCGCCACGGCTCAAAAGATTATCCGGGCTGGATACTTTTGGCCTACCCTATTTCATGATTACATTTATGCCGTGAAACGATGTGAACAATGTCAGCTCTATGCCAACAAAGCCCGCGCTCCCCCCGCTCTTCTTCACCCTGTCATTACTGCGAGCCCCTTTTGTAAATGGGGCATCGACTTTATGACTTGTAATCCTCCCTCCAGCAATGGTCACAAATACATTGTTGTCGCTGTCGATTACTTCACCAAATGGGCTGAAGCTATGCCCACTTTCAACAACATCACTGACACTGCAGCGCGTTTTTTCTTCAATCACGTCATATCCAGGTTCGGTGTACCACTCCAACTCATTTCTGACCATGGGAAACATTTTGAGAATGAGATCTTCGTTAAACTCTCATCTCGGTTAGGCTTCTCTCACGAGTTTGCCTCACCATACTACCCTCAGTCAAACGGACAGGTCAAGGCAATCAACAAAGTCCTCAAGACCATGTTACAACGCATGGTTAATAAACATAAAACCAATTGGCATCATATGTTATTTTCCGCGCTATGGGCTTATCGAACGGCAGTGAAGACCGCCACAGGTTTCACACCATTTCATCTAGTCCATGGGATCGAGGCAACTCTTCCCATCGAGTGCGAAATTCCCACCCTTCGCACCGCAATTGAGCTTTTACCTGACACTGCTCCGATGGAGCAGCGCTTGTTGAACTTGGAGTCTCTGGATGAAAATTGTCGATCCTCATTACAGAACAACGAGGCAGCCAAAAAATGATCCAAAGCTACCTTTGACCGCCATGTCAACCTTCGCTCATTTCGCGAAGGCGACCTCGTCCTCGCCTACGATATCGCTCATGATACCTTTGGCCACGGAAAATTCAAATCCCTCTGGCATGGCCCTTACATCATCCAACATTTCCTCACCAAAGGCACATACATCCTGGCCTCCCCCGAAGGCCTCACGCTCAAAGAACCTGTCAATGGGTTATACCTCAAGAAATTTTAAGCTTAAACGTAGTCAAGCTACTTTAGGTTATTTTTTCTTTTCTAGCGTTTTTAATCTTTTTCCCTCATCTAAACTATATTTTGTGCTATTGACAAATGACTCATCCACCATCTTACCACATTGGGTACGCCGACGACGCCAGCCGTTGGACACAAAATCTCGCTTCGGCTGCTTGGGCTCTTTACACCCCTTCACATGAAATGCTACATTCCAGCGGCATCTGTTTAGGACCAGCAACCAATAACCAAGCCAAATACACTGTTGTCATTGGCCTCTTGACTGACGCCCAGCATCATCATATTCATCACCTTAGCGTTTTCCTCGACTCTCAACTGGTCGTTCTCCAACTCAACAATGTGTATTGTGTACGCGATCCATGCATCTTTCGCAAATATCTGCAGGTTAGATTATTGTCTCGACATTTTGATTCCATTACATTTACACATATTCCAAGAGAATTGAATCAAACAACAGATGAAATAGATAACATGGTGCTAGATTGGCATATATCACATCAAACTACACATACATAAATCATCTCATATAAACCTGTCACAGCATATAGAGAGCATCAACATCATCAACATCAAAACACACAGGTAAAACACATTTGGATCCAAAAACCATGTATACTCATATATATATATATATATATATGGGCCTTCCAGGCCATCCAAATGTTTATATACAACAAAAAATACATCGGCCCCCAGACCTGTGCCACATCATGGTACAAAAGTCGGCTCACCAGCCTAGAAAAATTGTATACAATACAATCAGGGGGCCTCTATCACACCCCCAGCTGCCCCTCCCTCAGGAGGATGTGGTGGCCCACCCCTACCTGCCCCAGGTGGTGGAGGTGGCACACCTGTAGGACCCTCCTACCACAGTGGTAGGCGTCCACTCGTCATAGCGGCGAGCACAGCTGCTCGTCGCATAATCGACCGCCATGGTGGAGGTAACCCGATGCACTGCTCCAGGAACTCCTCGTCCTGGATACGGATCCACATGCCCTCAGGCACATCCCAAAACACCGTCTCAAACCGACAGAGTATGTCATCCAACTCCCCTCCGGCTGCCGCCGGAGGAGCATGCGATGGCCCTGCACCAGGGTCATCAAAACGGCACCTCTGTGCTGGTCTCCCAGGCCCTGCTGGTCCCCCAGCAGCCTCATCCCGCGAACGCCTCCCTCCACATGGTGGCCTTGCCTCTGGCTGCATCGGCGGTCAGTACAACTCCACCTCGCGCCCACGAGGTGCCAAATCTTCACATGCACCAAACAAGCAACAACAAATGGTATCAGTGTCTATACATCAAAACATATGCACTAGTATATCAAAAATCATAGCGTAAATCAAAAACATATAAAAACACAACATACCTCTGTGGTCAAAAACCTCCCCAGAAGGCAGTACCATATCCGGGTCCCCCCAGAAGTCCACCCCAGCATAGGGGAACTGGAGTATCACCTGTGGCATCTGTCGCCATATCTGCGCTCCCTGCGCAGTAAAGTAGTGTCCACCTTCGCCACCACCGTGGAAAACAAAAATCTGTGACCACCACCTCAATCATGGCTCTCGTACCCCTGGTGCCTCCAGTAGCACCCTCGGGCATAGCATCGGTACCCTCTCCAAGAAAAAGGCCACCAGGATGGAGCCAAAAGCGAACTCCCTGGCACCTCTAGACCGACAGTAGTCCAGCTGTGCAATCATCTGCGCATGTAGGGTCAGCCCCCAGGAAAACCGCACACGGCCCACCACTACCCTCTCCATCAGAATCAACTCGCCACCACTAATCTGGTGGGGCGCTCGGGATCCGTACACTCGCACTATCATCGTCACTATGCAACGATGTAGCAGGACATCCATCCTACTAATGTTCACAGCTGACCCAGTCATGTAGTGCTCGCCTGAGCAGTATCGCTCGGTGATGTCACGCAGATCAGTGTCTCTCAATAGCACAAGCACTGCCGGCAATGGTGTTCCCTGAAAGGGGAGCCCAGTCAAGAAGTAGATGTCCTCCACCGCAGTGAAGGCGATCTTCTCTCCTCACACGAGGAAGCAGTGTCGATCTGGGCTCCACATCTCAATCAGAAAATGGAGCAAATACTCCTGTGACTGTATCAGAGGGCACTCAAAAAACTTTAGCAACCCACTGGCTGCTAAAGATGCACGAACTGCAAGCCTTGCCTCGGCCACCTCATCTCGCAGCTGCGACCAGTCCTTCTTGCGCCACCGCACATCCATGGTCACTGTTCGCCACCTGCACACAACCCAAAGTCCTATATTATCTTAGGAAATCACCCAAATACATCAAATAAGCTAATTTCTTACCCTAAAACCTTGCCTCAAAGGCGCGGTTTCATCACCCACAGGCGCGCACACATGCGCACCTGTTCACTATACAGGCACGCATATATGCGCACCTGTTTTTCCCCACAGGCGCACTCCTGAGCGCGCCTACTCACCATACAGGCGCGCCTGTCCAACCCACAGACGCGCTCTCAAGAACGCCTGTTCACCCCACAGGCGCGCACTCATGCGCGCCTGTCTACCCTACAGGAGCGCCTCTAAGGCGTGCCTTAAATTCCTTCTCACGCGCACACATGCGTGCTTTTTCAGTGTACAGGCGCGCACTCATGCGCGCCTTCCACTGAGTCGCCTGCGCGTGTGGGCCCACCCTCTACCCGAAAACCCCCTAAAACTCTTGTACAACCCCCCATACCTACCCCACCCAAAAATTGGAAACCTACAGCTATGCAGGATGTTCAAACCACTAACCTGTCTCTCGCATGTCGTGGATCAGGTACCTCGTGCTCTCGGAATCACTCAATCTCCTCTGAATCTGCTCGAAAACTCACTGTAGCAGCAGGTACAAATGAGGTGGCAATGTGGGCCCTACAACTATATATAGGCCTTTTTGCCAAACTTTCACTCATCATTCCGGGAGCCCACGGCGTCCATTTTTCGAACCATCTTCAGCCATGGGATCAGCGTCCCGCCACCTACATCATGACTGTCCCCGGGCCACTTTTCATCCTAAGCCCATGGGGCACCTTTTTTTCATATCATGGCCAGGTACGCACGCGCATTGTCACATTTATCTAATACATGTTCATATTTGCTCTTCTCTTCAGATATTGTTCACTTTGGGTATTTGGTTGTTCTCTGTGTAGGTACTTGATCATCATCCCTCAACAGCATTCCTTCAGGTATATACTCAGCACTGGCATGTAGTCTCTCCCATTGTATTGCATTTACCTTTCCAGTCACACCCTCTGAGATTGGCCTTTAGGATACCCTTTCCCGGCTCTGCAGTACTCACACCTCCAGTTGCATCTTCAGTACTACCACCCGGTAGCATTCTCACCTACATGAGTTGTCCCATTCATAGCACCTTTTGGCACTTTTGACACTCATGTTGTTCTTCATCGCCCTTTAGAGATGGGAGTCCCAGTAGTCTTTCATCATGTTGCAAATTAACCACATACTTATTCTCCTCATTTTGCTAGCTTCCCATACGGACTCCCAGCACATCGCTTTATGGTCATGTTCTTTTTTTTACCTGCACCTCCACAGGATCACGAACCCACCATTTCATCCACCATCAGTTTGCCCATCTGTGAACCTATCTTCATTTCACCTACCTCATACATAAACTCGCCAATGGGGCCCCCACCCTTCATCAATTTTCCCAGCAATTTATGCCCTCACAAAGGCACTCATTTCACACTGGGGCACCCGTTTCTGTTTTTGTACATCTTTCCCAAATATATTCATTATTTATTGTACAAACCCCTTCCATTTCCATTATTTACTTTTATCATCACCATTGGCGACCTGCTTTCCTTTTTGGCCACACGCAACCCATATCACCCTTGGTTGGAGCATTACTTCTCATTCACCCTCACCGACATCGTGTATATCTTCAGAGCACTACCCAGGTCACTTACCATTTATCCTCTGAATTTGTTCACCTTGTCCCGCCTCTGGCACAACTTATCCTCGGTCTTGGCATCCCCCTGACACTCGACCTTGTCACACGGTTGCGGCCACTATTTATTTCATACATTCTCCAGCCAAGGGCAGTCTTGAGTATTCCCACTCCTCGACTTCGTCCATGTACCTCTGCCACTCCCGCACCACAGTAGATTCCAGGAAGTCCTTTGCTTCTGGGAGTCGCGTCCTCCTTTTGTTGACATCAGCACACTTTTCCAAAAGGGCGACAGTATCTTGATTCTCATTTCCCATTTAATGAGAGATCTCGGACGGCACAGGGGGAAACACCATTGCTCCCTGATGTCGTTGACCCCCATAACATTCGACGCCAACACTTTCTCATGTTGTG